>JAGTTF010006107.1:37972-119458 GCA_019095985.1 Streblospio benedicti
TTTTACAGTACTTTGTAAATCAATTTACGCGTGTTTGATGTAGATAGAAATAAAGTTTGTCTACAATGTTTATTTTGTATCTAAAACAATAATCATGCCTCCTTGAATCTGAAAAAAATATATATTATCTGAAAAAAAATGAAAATAAATATTTGAACTCGAAACTAAAATGCCTGGCCACCCCCCAAACATCAAATGATTCGTGCCTAAGATTTAACTTTAAAATTGATAAAATGATTGTTTGATTATACAGCCGACATGTGCACGCAAGCAAATAAATGCTGACGTCAGCTGGCGGGAGTGGGGGTGGTGGGGTCATCAAAAACTGACAAAAGGTGACAGGGGGGGGGGGCGGGGTCAAAAATAGCCAAGTTTGGGGTGACGTCATTTGTGAACAATCCTTAACACTGTCTACGTCACAACCTCAATGCTGTTCTCTGATTGGCAGAGAATCTAGGTCATCAGTCCAATATTTTTCCATATAGACAAGGCAATATTGCCCTCTTCAAGTAGACACATTCTTTGATTTTGAAATCTTCATGGCAGAAACAAAATTGTTTGAGTGGACAATACATTTGTAGGGTGCACTAGCTTTTAGTTAGTCCCTTTGAAATATCTTCAAACTATGAAAAACCTAATGTCTGATATTATTTTCAGTGATGGCGATAGCTAAAACAAGTGTAAAATTCCGGATAGTGTGCAGAGAAACAGGGTCATGGCTATGCGTTATTTGGTGTGGTTTAAGCATTTTTTATCAGATAAAAAAATTTGTGAGGGTTTGTCGTGATATAACGTATATATATCATGGGTTATCAGTTAATGCATGTCTGAAATCAATGCCCTCATTTGGTAGGTATTGGCCTTGCAAGCTCGAGCAATATCAACCAAATTCAGGCATTGAATTCATGCATATTAACCTCAAAACCATGACACATTTCTTCAATGTGCCAGGTCAATTCTCAGAGAAACATATTTGGAGAGTTTTGGCCCAAATTATAGTGAAATAATATTGATACCCTGCCTACTAGTATTTCACAGAAAACATTTATCTCAGTATGTATTGTGTATTCTTTTCTTGTGGCCACACATAACTGGTGTCAACATATCGAGTATTTATGTGGGAAATTTTGTTAAGAAAAGAGGGCTATTGTTCCATCAAATGAGAGATGTCAGTCGGTGTCGGTGCGTAGGGTTTGGGCTTATCGAAATTCTACACCATTTTAAACTGAAGCACATATTTAAAAACAATTTTCATGACTAACATGACTAACATGTAATTGTATTTTAGAGTTAGGTGATTCACTAATTCAACGCTGGGCGATTATTCACGAAACTATGGTATTCTGCATTTGTTCATTTATGTTTAATGTAAACATAATCATTGCAATAAGGCTAAACAATTGTTACAATAGATGTAAAACCTGTAAAACCACAAACTACATGAACAATAATCAGTGAGACAAGCAGAACCATACAATGTTTAAAGGCCCGTCCACACCGCTACAAATGTGCCAGACACGACGACGTCTCCTCCCCATAATCGCATTGGTGGACAAGCTTTCGATTAGGGAACGATCATAAATAACGATACCGAGGGGGCGGGGGGGTCGTCCATTTTTTTGGGGTGTGAAGAAAAAGTTAACCGACCCCCCCCCCCCCATCAACATTTTAAAAAGTTGAGTAACACCCCCCCGACCCCGCTAAAGGAAATGTCCTCTATATAGTCATTGCATTGCTAAAAGAAAATATTTGGAGAGAAATATACCGCAGCGTGATAAAAAAGTTTAGAGACAAACCCCCTCCCCCACCCCAAGGGAATCAGAAAGTTGGACGACCCCATCCCCACCCACCACCCCACCTTTTGACGACCCCCCCCCCCCCCCCCGTATCATTATTTATGATCGTTCCTTTACGATTCGATCAAATACGCGGGAGGCCGTCATGAAGATTGAACATGTTCAATCATAGTTGGGGCTCGTCGCATCGAGTTGGTACTAGTTGTGTTGGTGTGGACCCGGGGTGTGGACAGTAGCCTACTACAACGCGACAGGTCGCCTTTAGACTTCTTTACGTCACCATGCTGCGCGATAATGTAACTCTGGTATTAAATTTATCATCAAAATCCTGTTATCTAATCAACAATCTTAAAAAGTGCATTGCTCTAAGTATATTTTATGAACTTTCGGTTTGGTGTTTGAAACACTCGCCTGCTTACGATGAATCTTGGTAGTGGTGTGGAGTGTGGACAGACACCGTCGTATGTAGAAACTTGATTACTTTTTCTCAACGACGCCTTCCAACCATCATGTCGTATACCGTCGCATAGAGCCTTAGTGGGGTGGACGCCCTGTCAACTTAAGCCTCAACTTAAGTTCACAAACAATAAGTCTGCTATATACATTGTATAAAACAGATTCACTTCAGAAGTCAAAACTGTAAACACTTGTATTTACAATTGTTAACAAAAACGTTACATACTAAAGTAAAATAAAAGAATACCATAAAAATGATAAAATACTGTACACTTATTATCCAATAATCCATATTTAATATTAACTTGAACAAATTCATTTAATGGGTGAAGCAATGTTTTCAAATATTCTTGTTCCAATTCAAATTTTAATTCATTATGTCAAAATCAGGCACATAACCAAATTTTTCGATGGCAAGATTTTTTATTTCGTGAGCTGCTGCATTAAAGCTATGTTTAATTTTGGGAGAAGATATGTCTTCTGCCTTTACAGATTTTTTCCTTTTAAATCTACCCGTTGAATTTTCCTTGATGCATTTTAGATGCTTCTTAGTTAAATATTTTGATTCAACACCTAAAAATCTTCCGATCCTCTTGAGTTCCAACGACATATTCTTCTTGAGTCGATTGAAATCTACTAGCAGTATGCACATTTTCTCTTGCTTAAGCCAATGGTTATGGTACCATGTCCACAATTCAATCATAGATCTACTACCTATAGTAAAGGTAGTCCACTGCTGTTTCATTATTTCCATTGGTGCAGACTTGAGATGTGAATCTTTTGTGTTTTGTCTGTTAAATTCTGCAAGTATAGCGTCTTGTGGACTGCGCATCACTAATATCGCACGCTCGTACTGTTCCAATTCTTCGGGAAACTTTGGGTCATGGAGATATGGTGCGTGGGTCTTGTGTACTATCACCGACCTGTTGGCAACTCCTTCACCAGGGAAACCACCATATCTAAGTTCGTAATCCCTTAAGAATCCGCCCGAGTAGATGCCTGTGAGTTGCTCAATCAGATGTCTCACCCACGTATTTCCAGCACCAGGAAAACTGGTCAGCGCAGTCACAGGCAATTCCAGAGAACTGAAATGTCTGTTTGCACAAAGTGAACCATTTAAATCTGCAGCCTCATTCCAATCTAAATCTTTCTGTTCAAAGGGATTGATTTTCACATGTGCAAATTTCGCACATTCTTCTTTATTGTTGAAAAGTGACTCGTTCCAGTCATTTTCAACGTACATCAACGTACTTGGAGTGGAAATACCATTATTATGACTTTCATTTGCTTCAGAAGCGTTGACTTGATAATATACCACAGGTAGACATACTGTAAAAATGATAAACAAACAGATGCTAAGTTTACAAGTTTTAGTCATCCTCTTCCTCTTGAACTCTTCACTGACTCAAGAATATTTCTAGAACCATTTTGTATACTATATACCGATCCATATGGCAACTTACTTAGTACAGTGTAAAGGCAAAGATATTGAAAAGTAAATCAATTGTAATTATTGGTAAATCAATATCTTTGGTCACAGCAACATAATTAAATGGCATACGTTACGATGCACACTCTAATAAAAAGAATGCCTCGTTCACTGGCACTAGCACCTTGTAGACTTCGGCGCTGATTTAAAAAAATATTTCATCACACAATTAAATATCACTTAGACCGTTGTAGCACGAAGGATGCCTTTATGTCACTTAGACGAAGGCATGAAAAAATCCCATCTTGGATTTCTGAGATGGGGCTAACTGTAAGCCCATCTCAGGTGGCTACAAGGTACTAATTGTATGGTCTACATCACAGAGTCATGCAGAGATGACTTCCGTCAGAACTATATGAGGTGGAAGTTATGTATTGTTTTAGACAGCAATGTTAAAGACCCCCTATTTTGGCATAAACCTAATTTAATTAAGACACCCCATCTTCACCAATTCGGGGTTCTGACCAGTATCCCTTCACTGTAGTGATAAGAAAAGTGTGTGTAGATACTACATTGCTCCCCTGGCGGGATTTTGTAAAGTAATCCATTAACGAGCTCCGTCAGTTTTCTCACGGAAAACACATGCTCATGCTTATATTATCCATGAGAAATGATTACATATGCATAACTTTTAGCGGACGTTACAGAGAAGCTAAAATATGTATTTTACTCATATTTTTCTCGGACATTCATCAGCTTATTAACCGATGTATGCAATGCATTATATATGTTCAGAAATGGTTAACCTTATTGTTATAAGAAACATCATATCAAAAAAGAAAAAGAAAGAAAAACTTTTTGCCAGCCAGGACGTTATGACATTAAGACAGTCTCAATAGTCATAATGCATTCTAAAAGTTAAGTTTGGATCAGGACACTCAGGTTCCGGGTCAAGATTTGTTCATCAGGGAAAATTAGTAATTTTAAATTGTAACTCCTTTTAACTCATTTTTGTACGTTTTGTTTTTCTTCCTATGCTATTTTTCAAATAATCAAGAATGTTAAAATTTTTTCGAAACTGTTTTATTTTAAAGCTTTTCAGCTCTACAGAGCCTTAATAGTCAGTCATGGTTATGGCTATGTAGAGACTAAAGACTTAGACATTCTTGATTATTTAAAATATAGCATAGAAAGAAAAACAAAAAGTACAAAAATGAGACCATATGCTATGGATACACTCCATGAGATTACTAATAACTCGTTTACTCTTTCCCAAGCCAGGACGTTATGATATTAGGACAGTCTCATTAATCATTATGCATTCAAAAATATTATGATAGTCTGGTTCTGCGTCACGGTTTTACATGGAGGAAAATTAACCATCTCAAATTTTTAGGTACATGATTGTGTTTCAATGAATGGTGCAATATTTGGTTTTCTTCACCAACTGATAGCTCACACTTGCATACATGTATGTACACACAACAAAAATTGGAACATTAGAAAAAAACACGATAAAACTATCAAGTATTTTAATATATTATTTTTATTCTTTCATTCATAGTCACAATTTCACACAATTCATTTTCAACCATCACACAAAGAATCACATAGAACATACAATTGACTAGTTTTCAACATGGAAGTACAACCATCAAATGCTTCATCAACAACATAAACTCCATAACGTCACAAAAAGAACAACATCATACCTGATCGTATGGATTTTTTCATTGAAAAAATCGTCAAATGCAGTTACGACAGTTACACATAACTCACTTCCCTCTCTCTACTATCCTCACTGTTATATGAGAGGTCTGGTGACGAGTCCGGCCTCCCATCCTTGGAAGTATAAGCAGATACAATGTCCGAACAGTCGTCAAGTATTAGATCGTGCGTCGTAGGACTAGGAGTGGAATTGCGACTGCACAAATCGTACGAATCCGCCTTGTCAGAACAGTACGACATCTGTTCACTCTGACTCTGTGATGATTCATCAGAAGAATCTGAGAGTGGAGGTAATGTTATATCCACATCTTCCTCCTTTACTGTATAGAAACTGTTTGTAAAGGGTTTATTCCTGTTCTGTGGCACTGGCTGCCTCACCGAATTGTCCATGTTTGCAGAGCTCGATTCGTGACCTCCTGCAGCAGATAGTTTATTTCTGAGTTTTGCTATCGGCGTACTTACTTGTACATTACTGAGATACACTCCGTTTTTCTGCGTGCTTGCAGGTGTCAGGCTTTTTTCCATGACAATCTCATGAATTGTCTGATTGACTAATGAGTTTTCCGAGCGAGCAGTTTTACTTGCAGCTTTTCCATCCGTCGAATGAGCATTTCCATTATCGTTATGTTGAGCTTTATGTCTACCGTTAGCGGAAGATTGAACTGGATAGCTTGAAGACTGAACTGGCTTGCCTAGAGTGTTCAAGGCAGGATCTGACTTGGAAGTGCTTAAATAACTATCACTACTAGATGCACTTGAGCTCCGTAGAGTAAACTGTTTATCGTTGGGCACTGGCGCTGTCAGTATGCGTCGCTGGCGCCGCGGCACGGGTTTTGGTGCCTCGTTGTTGTTGTCTGCATCTGCGATGACGGAGACGATGCCATTTTGTTGGGGCAGCCGCTCACTGGGCTGCGGTGGGCGGACCCCGCTCAGGGTCACCGCGGAATTTTCCGGAAGATTCGCGTGTGTGGACCTTAAAGCACATACAATAAGTGATCAACACGCAGTCAAAAAGTACAGCAGAACCTTGTTAGCTTGATATTGCTTCGCTCGAATTTTGTGCTATGGATTTTAAGGCAACTTTCATTTCCTATCGACCAAATTATGAACATATTATATTAGTTGGTTATCTGTACTATTGGCAATCTCAAGCATTTTTAACTCTTATCCCTACAGAATCGAGAAAACGTATACATGTATACATGATTTGAATGAAAAATAGTACAGAATGTAAAGAAATAGCACATTTAACATCTCTATAACTAAGTTTTTTTGATTGACCAAGAAAGAAGATTCAAAGTCATGGCCAGATCCAGGTTGAGGTGCTAAGGTCACAAGCCGGCCTTTTTCCACAAAAATAAATCCTTTTCATGGAGTCTTTGGCATGTCCGCTATCCAGCGCTTGTACAAAACCCATGAGATCCCACCCCCCTCCCTTTCCAAAAACCTGGATCTGCCAGTGACTACCATTGCTGCAGAATTTGATTTTTATACCAGCCAAATAGCGTACCTGGGCTGTGGTTGTGGTTTTGGCTGGAGGAACTGGGGAAGCTGAAGATCTTGCTTGCTGAGTTGACCACGTTGGTCATCCAGCCGGCGCCGCCGTGCACGCTCCAGGAGCTCCCAGATCGCCTCATCTACAGACACGAGTCATTATTAGCCTAGTATTGTTATTGAAGGATGTTAATCCTTGGATTATGCTGGAAGATTGCAAGGCAATGTGTTTATGGGCCATTTGTTTCCCCACGAAGCTGCAGCTAGGTCGCCTCATCTGTGAATCTACATGATAATCATGGAAGAAGGGTTATATATGATAATGGGACAACTATGGTATATCCTTAACACTGTTAGCCAATCTCCTCTGGGCATTGGGATGAATGATTGCAGCCGATTTCAGTGTACTGCTACCTGTCAGGCTCTCGGACCGTAAACACATTGGGATGATAAATTATCAGTGTGTATACTCCTTTTTACCCTGTTGGGAACGTTAGAAGCATTTGTGATCATTTCTGTTTCGGTTTTGTGATATTAGTTCTATTATTAGGGTTACATCTTCATAATTATTCTACACACCATACCTGTATAAGCATTTAGACACCATTGTTATTTTTTATATAATGCTGACGAAAAATTCTTTGTATTTGTATGAGAGCTTGGTCTCATTTTTGTTAAAGTTCTTTTATGCTGTCTGAATTAATCGAAACTTTATAATTCAATTTAAAACAATTTAGAGTGAATTTATAAAACATTTTCAAACTCGTGGAGTTACTTTTTTAATTGTACAGTTTGGATTACTCCATACAGCATCACCCCAGCAACTAGGACAATATGAAATAGTATAACAACGCAAAGTGTAGTGTCTACCCTCCTATGGTTGGGTGTACAGCATAAATGAACTGTAACAAAAAATGCATAATATCTATTTGATCTGAGACTGCAAAATAAGTTTGTGGTGCACACAACTAAGATTTTATTGGATGATTTTTCAACCTATTTGCAAAGAGTAGGCTAGATCTGATGACTAGTAATTTCTCTCTTTGAAGTTTATGATTTAATTCATCATTAATAAAACAAATATTTGCATCCTTAAAACACCTACGAACTCAATATACAATCACAATAATTTCCACAATATTGTGATGTAAATAATTCGGGGGAATTTGCTAAGACATATTTACAAAGGAATAACATTTTAAAACTGTGGATGAGTTTTACACAGTCAATCTTTACTCCTTGAAGACAGATGGTCTATACAACATAAAGCCTCATTTTAGTCCAAAGATAAATAAATGATAGAGAAACAAATATTCAACATGCTTTTTCTTTTCTTATGTAACTTTAAAAACCTTGAACAATCCAATAGTACGTAACCAAGAAAAGGATAGTAAATAATCACAATGAAAAATGAACATGATGAACGAAGTACCAAAGTCCAGCACACAAGTTTTAATAATTTACTCTTAATTATCAACATTTTCCCACTATATGTGTACTATATTGTTGTCAAGTATTATACTTATCTTTTATTTATTGGTTTGTAAATTCTATATGGCATTTATCACAGTCTCATATGTTATTAAAAAAAAATCTACAAAGAGATTTCATTTTTTGAAGTAAGACTTTTAAGGATGTTCTAAACCTCCATGAAGCGTTGCAAATCAAAACAAAAATTTCACACATACATGTATGTACAACAAATGATTGAGCCACATCTATATATTCGTGAAAATTGCAGCGTGAATAAAAAGATAGGTGAAAAATTTCCACTAAAAAGTGCAACATTGAGAAAGAGGTGAAGCATTTTGCACAGCAAAGACAAAACTTGAAAAATAAATAATTCAAAAATAACCTTTTGCCTTGTTTTTCGCATGTATGTAGTATTTTATTTGGTCTGACATCTGCAAAAATAATATAACAGCTTTAAAATTTGTACATGGTTCGCAAAATGTATTTGACTCACTGTGCATTTTACTCATAATACCTGTGTGTACTTGACTGTGCACTTAATTAGTTACAATATAATCGGCAGCCCCCGCACTAACTTTGTGACTGACCATGACTATAGTGTTAGCACTGATGTATAATACAAAATTAAACTAACACCACATGTTAATCATAAATATAGCCATAAGCAAACTTGAAGCTTCAATAGCATATTCTACATAACATATTCATACTGAGATTTAACAAAAATCTCTGTGTGTTAGATGTTAAATACTAATATTACGGTACCATTTATTTAAAGTTATAATTACCAAAGAGAACTTGTGAAAGACTTAAAAAATAAGAGGATTTATATTTTCAATTATTCCATGATCTTATCAGAGACTTATCATTTTCCACTTGAAGAAACAGAATTGTTAAAAAAAAATGTCATCCAATGATAGTGACAAATACAAAATACTACATTGACTGAATCACGTCAAAGATATTATTTTTTGTTATAATAGATTATCCAACAGTTCTTAATCTACAGTAGTACCTCTCTATTAATATCAAGTGGTCACAACAGAGAGGTGGTCTCTTTATTAATTTAAAGCTTCGGATCGCGAGAAATCTTCTCACTATAGAGGTGGTCTCTTCATGGACGTTTGCCATAGTCTCTCTATGGACATTTGCAACCACGAAAAAGGTGATCTCTTTTACAGAAATGAACTTAATAATTGGACTGTACCTTCTTGTTTTCGGGATCGAAGACGTTCTTCTCGTCAAACAGCATATTGAGGGTGGGGTCTCCGGCCAGGAGCTCATCCAACACCAAGTCTCTGTGGGCGTCGTTCGCGGCGGTAGAGGCCCGCGGTTTGGGCACTGGCGGAGGCTTGTTGCGCGAACTGCGCCCCCAGTCTGTCAGAAAGAGAGGGCACAGATGCCAATCATTCAGAACCATGCGGCTCCGCTGTAACCTAGCTCATTTTACTATATTTTTATCATGCTTATTATGCTTGTTAAAAGAAAGTAAGTGTCAATAGTTATCGATGATCATCGAGTCAACATGAGCGATAATTGATGTTCAATTCCACCTCCGTGTAAGCCTACCTTTGCCGGTGGCTGGCAGGGGGGTTATGACGAGTCTCTGGTTCTCCACAGTGAGGATCGTCTCCGTCCAATCTATGGGCTCGTCACTGTCATGCTACAAACACAGACATACCACAAAATAAACACGATTCTTCAAGCTCAACACAAAAATAAACTGAAGATTTACAGCTCGGACGTGAACCTCTGTCCATCTTGCTGCACACAGATGGATTCATCGATTCATGTCTGAAATTGTACATAGTAACTTAAATTTGGGTTGCTGCAGGTGCTTAAATGAGATACATTTATTTCAATGTTTCCTATTGTATTAAAATCACCATATGGAGCATGTTGCACAGTACTCGTCAAGCCACTGAACATAACCTTTAAAATAGTAGATAGAACTCGTGCACAATAAAGAAAAGTATAATAAGACAAATATAGTATATGACTGATCAAAATCGATTAGTAATACCTGATACACGGCCATGTGTGCGAGGTTGATCCCGACGCGGGCAGCCGCTGGTTCCACGGCCTCTCTCACACTGACCGCCGGCGCAGCTTTGACCGCCAGTGACCGCTTCACCGCAGGAAAGTCGACACGCACCACGCAGCGACGCGCCAGACGCACTTCCTTGGAGGCGACGCTCGACATGTCACTCGCAACGGACACCAGCTGGAGGGAACGGAGTCGGTATATTTAGATCAAAACTTTTAGTTATAGTCTTGGTAAACAAATTCATTAACTATGTATATACAATAAAAACATAGTTGATTTAAAACAAGAAAGGTTTATTTACATAACGGAATTTTCGATACTGAAATCTGGTATCTTTCTCAAGGTATGATGTATGTCATAAGATATATAGATCACAATGGTCTACCCCCGACCAACCCTTTCACTAGAATCTGTTCCCAAGTAGCCGGTCCATGGCCATGATGTACATATTACAAAGCATTCTATAACGTGTTGGATAATGTGATCTCTGCGCCCACATACCCGGTCTGTGGCCACCATGTACACATCGAGTCGCCCGAGTTGCAGATTTCGCCTGTCGCAAAGTTTTTTCAGCGGCACGACGAGCTTGTCCGAGGGCGCTGCGTAGATGACGGCCGTCGATCCGTCCGGGAGAACGACGCGCACAAACGTCTGTCCCTCGCCTGCCTCCCCATCACCACCCTACAACACACAGTAAGATATGACGGTTATTTTTGCAATCTTAAATTGAAATATGACAATGCTCTTAAACATCACACTTGGTGTCACCACCGTCTTGTATTATATTCAACAGTGGGGACTCCCTGCGGTTGAATCGACATTTTAGTGGTTGGAAAGATACAGGGATGCAACTGTTAGTCTGCCGTGGATAGGTCGCGAACTCAAGACAAAGGTAAATCCTGCTTGCAGTTTTTGTATTTGAAGTATAATAGAACCTCTTTAATAAAACTGCATATCGAATGGCTTAAAGTCGTTTTATAGAGAGGTGGTCTCTATATGAAGGTTTGGGACCATGCAATATGGTTTTACAATAGAGGTGGAAATTGCTGGAGCTATCAAGTGCACATTTTAAAATATCCTAACAGATGGTTACAAAAAGGGGTGCACAGGTGTTGAAAGAAAATAGATAAAACTAATTCATATCTTTTGAAATAAAAGTTCTTTATGAATAATGTTTTATTGTTATTGTTATAATAAGAAAACAAACTTATCATATGCACATCACTAGAATATTAACAAATAAAAACAAAATTTGGAGACAGATGAATAATATCCATTCAGACATTTGACACAAAATCGTAACTGATAATATTTGCATGATACGACCCAAAATCAGCCTCGCTATCATGTCAATTGTGACACGTCTTTTTATTGATGTTTTCACAAACCTGTCACAATCTAAATGTGTGCATTATTTCCCAATGTATTCATATCATTCTGATACATATTATCACTACACTCTTTGAACTGATTCCAACAAAATCTGAGGAAATTTGATCCAAGATAATCTAATACACTTTTCTATTCAGCCCTATACTAAATACATGCAACACGGCCACCATTTTTATATACAGTGCGATAACTGGAGAATCACAATAAGCCTACAGAGAAAACTATATGTAGATACCAACATCATGTTGGTTGCACTGAAACTTACATTTTATACACAAAGTGCAACGTTCGGGAAACGTTTTCTTTCCCCGTCAACTGGCAACTGCGCAGATCTATTGCTCGGTTGCCAGTTGAAGGGGAATGGACACGTTGCCCCGAAACATAGCACTTTGTGTACAAAATGTAAGTTTCTGTGCCACCAACATAATGTTGGTATCTACATATTATGAATCCAGAAACTATTAAACTTCTAGTAAAAGATAGAGAAAACTATCTTTTATGTATCAAATCATAATCTATTTTTCACAGTTGCTGCTGCAAGATTTGAAAAGGAAACAGACAATTTTTTATCAATAGTTCTGGATAAAAAAGCTTGAATTTGATTTATGACTGTTTAGTGGTAGCATGCACAGGTCATCGTCATATATTTCAGGCTTATTATTCAATTCACAAGTTATTGAAAATAACCCCTCATCCAAAGCTTCTGCTTGTGCTGGAAATTTTTTCAAAACCTAAACCAAATCAGAAAACAAAACCTTCCGTAATGTCAAATATGGGTTTTTGCAAGACAACCCAATATTGATTTTGATTGTGATGTATGTCTAACTCAGCAAAAAGTTGTGCCATTAAAAGACTGATTTTTAATCTGCCATGCTTAGATCATGAAACAATTCTTATGTGCAGATTCTCATAAACTACTCATCCCACTGCATGTACATGATTCATGCTTATCTCTCATCACTGCCTGCTCTCTGTCACCAGCAACATCTAATAGGACTAACACCTTTTAACATTCTCTTGCTCTTCAGCTATAAAAAACATATGATCCTTAAGTTGACTTTGTTAAAAGAAACATAGATATAAGCTTAAAAGCCTAGGTACCTGTGTTGTGGTAATTTCCTTGGTAATCTTTTTGAGGTCAGCGAGGTCGAGTGATGGCCGACTCGGCAACTTCTCTTCTCTCTTACTGAACTCCCCCGACTTTATAAGGTCTGGCTCGGTCGCAGTTTTTAAGAGCTTCTTTTCACTTTTGTCTGCAATAGTCAATCAATTAATCAAATCCTAGATTATTCACCTACATAAGTTTGAAATATTTGAGTGTTTATAGTCTGAACTTCATGAAATAATTTAATTCTGCCATCTCCGCCAGCACTTCCAATCAAAATACTTTGATGATACAGAGCTCGGGTTCTTAGACAGTTCTGGAGCATGATAACCAATGAAATCACACATCAAGCTGTGAGAAGAGTACTCACTGCGGTTCCACGGCAGCAGCGAGCGCCGGCGCTTCTCCCCCGGCTGGTCCTCATTGCTCGACACACTCTTCAGCGACTGAAGGAAACACAAGAAACTATTTTCATGGTTCATCATATGCCCTCATATCTCTCTCGATGGCTGGAGAGAGAGCTACATGAAGACAGCAGCCAGCCCAAAACCCTCACAAGAGACCAACAGTCTTTAAGCACTTGAATAGCACGGAACTCAACTCATACATGTATGATGGAAAACTCGCCAAATGTCATGAGTGACTTTCAATTTATACTCCATTTTAGTCATATTGTTGGTAATTTCTCTATTAGAAAGAATATATATCTAATTCTGGCAGTATTGATTTTTGCTCTCCAACTTTTGGGAGTGACTTGTAATTTACACTCACCAGCAGAATTTTACACTCGCCTATGGCGAGTGTCTAACATGCACTCTGAGATCGAGGCAAATGGTTTATACGCTCCCATACCTTGCTGTCGTCCACGCCCCCATTGGCCACCTGGTGGCCAGCCAAGGCGACACACGGCAGCTCCCGACCCTCCATGTCGGCCACCACAGAGTCCTTGTACAGGGGCGACTTGAGGAAGCGAGAGAACGAGTCCTGCTTCATCAGCTGGTAGATCTGAAACGCGGCACAGTGGGCGATATATATAAATGTTATGGCTTTACTTTAAACATACTTTATTTCAATAAATGAAATTGGATTTGGCGTGATATTTTATAGTGTATATAATTTGATATACTGTATCTCTGCGCCACGCTTTAATACAACGAAAAAACAATGGTTTGAGGCTTTTTCTTAGCTAGATTTGTCCTCGCAAGCGCATAAGCTTGGTTTCAATAACCATGGCGCAGACCTCAATGTCCTCCGTTATCGCTCATTGATTGCCCAACACCATCAAATGTGTTGATTACGGTCATACAATGTAAATCTTAGCAGATAATTTCTTTTATTCTGGCTATATTTCTGCCATTCACGTTATAATAGGAAGAGATCTTTGGAGCTAAATGATTCTTATGTCACACGTTCAAAACATTGTTTGATAAAGAGTCTCCGAATCATAATGCCATAAGTAAAAAAACATGTCCATAGAATGGGTTCATTATAAACATATCATTATAAGCCACAAAAACAGATATATTATTGAGGATATTTTGAATTACGAGATTGTCATTGATAGACGAGCCACTATTAAGTGCAATTAATATATTTCACGTTATCGAACATTCACACCTTCATGTACATGTATATATATAAAAACATGGACACACCGGTAATTTGACTAACAAGCATTAGACATTGTTAAATCAAATATGTAGAATTTGTATGCTGAATAATGGTGTTTCGACTAACAACATAATTGCACGAGAGACATAATCATATAGATTTAATGCATAAAACATACACGTACAGGGTGATTTGTGAAGAATTTCAAGCATGAACCTATTCATGTATTCTCTAAATACACATAAACAGACTGATAAATTAAGAATTTTGGCAATACCACACATAAATAGGACAATATTAAGATACTCTTATAGTTGGCATATATATAACGTTTTTTCATATTTTTTAATGAATTTGGTATATTTTTCTTTTCAAATGTGCTATGACCAACATTTTTCATGGCAAATATCAACAATAATATAGTACTTTTCTATTTTTCATACTAACTATAAAAACAAGTGAAAAAATAAAAGATATACCGAAATAATGCCAAATGTGAAAAAATTTATAAACTCAAAAATCTGCAGCAGCATTCGATGACGTCGTCAGAGAATCCACCACCCACGACAAGACAAGACACAGAAGTCTTAGAACGTACGTGTTTCTGCGCGGCGTCGAACAGTTCCCGGCGGGGCGCTGTCAAGCGCGTCCTGAGTCGCCTGCCGCGTGGACGCGTCGATGTTGACGGGGTCGCTCGCCGACGTGGACAGATGTTGGGAGAAGAGCTCGCTGGCTGCTTGCTTACGCTGGAGGTGACGGGTACATTATGAACATAACAATAATGATGAAAGATACAGTAAAACCTCCAATTAAGACCACCTCTCTATCGAGACCAGACTCGTTTTTAGGTCCCGAACCTTCATAAAGCTACCAAATTTAACCTCTATGTAGAGATCATCTCTCCATTGAGAACAACTAACACTGGTCCCAGAGGTGGTCTCAATAAAGAGGTTCTACTGTATAGCCATACATGTATGAACCGGTTCAGGGGTAGATAGACAATGGCAGATCAGGAAACTGGTGGCATGCTGACACTGGAAGCGGACGTCATGGTTAAGGAGTAATATGCTAGAGGTTACACACAGACATAATAGTGTAACATTAACACTGGCTGATTGGTCTGTAAAATATCTCTTCAGCTTTGACAGAGGTAGGAACGTAGAGTACTGAGAGAAGATGAGAATCGAGTAAGCTGGGTAATTGGTCTGTCATCTTACGAAGCAACAATATGAACGAGTTGGGGGTCGGGGTGGGTTGATACTGGCAAACCATGCTTATGCTGAAAGGGGGTGTTATAATGGTAAACAGAATGACAAAATAATGTTACATCAGCTGATTATTCAAGTTTCAAAGTCCATACACATAAGCTAAGCATTAATTAGTAGATGAATAGTTAATTTGATAAATTAAGTTTTATGTTTCATGATGGTAACTTAATACATCAAAGTAATAAATGTTAAAATTACCTTTTCTTGACTTGCGATTTCCTTATATTTTTCAACCTTTTCCCAAAACACAATATTTTCTTCACTGAACTCCTTTTTCAGAAATTCCTAAAAAAATATGCATTATAGAAAATATAGAGGCCATTTACTCATTGGTAAGTAAATGTGTTAACTGCATTGAAAATATCATTCTGTTTTTAATTAGTACTTGTATCTAAGTATATAAGTCCCTTCCAAAAATTACAAATATAGTTGGGTATTTCCGTTACATGTACACATATCTTGATTATTCTCATCATCTTTCTTCAAATGTAATGAGTCAGGTTTACAGTATCAAAAGTGGACCATGATGTCTATATACGAAAAACAGAGACATAATTGTAACCTTCTCGTACATGTACATTAGACATGAAGACAAATATATATAGTGATATTTGATCCTGTCTCTAATTCACAAGATGAACCACTGACGTCGACCTTGATACTTTTGTGTATATCTAATGTATGGGTCTAATAGCAATTTTTCCACCATCCATCATTTTCTCAATTGGCATAAGTTTAGTATCAAAATACGATAAACAATCTTTTAATGGTTCACCAATTCATACCCAGCAAATTTCAACACTGTTTAAATGACAAAACAAATTCAGCGCTTTACTGATGAAATGTTGATCCCATGTGCTATTTGCTTAGCAAATTTCAGAATCAGTAAAACATGTGAACGCATTTAACTATGAGCTTATAATGAGCTTACGAAGATTCTTGTCATGTTACTGATACTTAAAAACAGATTTCATTCAAATTTGATGAGATTTCTTGTACAAAAACAGTAGTTGGTTTTCAAAAAAAAACTTAAGACATTTCACAATATTTTGTTAGACATATATTTACATAGAAATCTATAGAGCAAATAAACATTTTATTTTTCATTTTGCTAAAGTCTGGCTATGTGTGGTACAGGTGAAATTCAAGAAATCCAACTGTTGTCCAGCTCCAAATTTAATCAACCTTAAGCAGATCCAGCTTTTCCGACAATGGAGAGAGGAGGGGCCACTAATGGAATCTCACGGGATTTGTACCCACAATCGATAGCGGATATGTCAAAAACTGCATGAAGTTGAAATATTTTAGTTGGAAAAGGGCATGCTCACTCTCTAAATCTACATATATAGAAAAAAAGTACCGTGAATGTGGTTCTGCCCGCGGGATCTCCCAGCAGATTGTCGAAGCTGACGGCCCAGCTGGCTGCACGGCCTGCCACCACGGTCTGGCCCCCGGCGCGCCCCACTGTGCCCCCAGCCCCCGGGGGGCGTGTGGTGGCGGCCGGGGGGTCAGCCGGTGGCGACGCGGTGGGGGGCTGGGGGAGAGAGCGCCCCAGGTGGGCAACGCTGGCGGCCGGCGTGATACCGTGGGAGGAGGAAGCCCCGTCATCGCCGCCACCGCCGCCAGCTACCAGAGACTGCAACGAAAACACAAGATAGTAAGAGAATTGATTGAGATAGAAGGGTAAGAGAATTCATCGAATCCGTGGGACTCAGCAACATGAGGGGAGGAGGGGTATATATAATTTTTACTTCATAAACACTATTTTAAGGATATGTCAATAAGAATAGTGTTTGCATTAAAATTGCATTTGCCCCTTCATGATGCTGGAGCTCTGAGATGCAGCTTCAAACTGAAAGGACAACTTTCTTTGCTAGAGATTCGTATACAAAAAATCATTAGATCTACAATATAAATGGGAGATGAAATGGCTAATTGGGAGTGACCAATGAAAAATAAATTTATGATCAAGAGCCTTGTTAAAGAGCAAGGGATTTCTTTGAAAATTTTCAATCTATATCTGAAGTACTGAAAACATATCAAACCCTTTTCATGCAAACGACAAAGTGACAACACATACAATGTACACTGTTGAAAATGAATAAAATCATACTATTTCATTAATACACAACAAAGACGTAGCAACGACCATAATGACCCATCCAATCTGTGATCATATCAAAATAATTGTCCCATACAGCCTTGTGAATTACTATTTCTTTTATAAAATGAATAAAACCTGGACAAGAACATTGGTAACAACCACTTGAGTGATAACAAAATAATGAACTGGTCATAAAAGATCTAATTTGGTCTACAAGGGCCGTGAAGTAGCTTGATTAGTTGACCATCAGCACTCATTGCACTTCAAATAGATTCTGATGACATTTTTATATTGTATGAACACATTTAACTTAATCATGTTGTCATTGGTTTTCTGTGATTTTATGTCAGAAAAATCATTATAGATTAGAGCCCTACAAATTATAATACTTATAACTATGTTTATTAAACACCTTATAATTTTCTTAATTCTCTAAATATTTATTTTATATTTACTGGGCTCTGCTACCTTCAGAATGGCTGAAATCTTGAATAATCCTTCATCTAAAACACACACCCTGAATGAGGGGCTATTTTCAATAATCTGTGATTTTGATTAAAAACTTTATATTTGAGGATTGGTAGGACATTACTTGTTTCTGTTTACTATCTCAGAGCAATGGGGTGGATCATATATTTAAGACTGATAAATTGAAGATTATACCTCACTGCAGTGAAATAGTAAGTTTCTTTAAAATACAACATAGAAAATTACCTTGAAACTGCCATGTTTCATTTAAATTGAGGTTAATTACCACATGACAGTCTACACAAATACAATCCTTGCGTTGTACATGAATTTCTCCACGTCAAACCTTAAAGATTGCTTATTTCTTGAAATAGCCTACATTTTCAAGTAATAAGCCTAATTTTGACAGGTATGTGTACGTCATGAGATAGAAAAGTATTTGAAAGAATGTCCCCCCCAAAAAGGGAGTTGCTATGACAATCTAAGTTAAAGTATTCGAAAGGCAGAAATCATTATCAAATTCATCAATGCACCTCTAACTGTATGTATCAAAAGCCTCCTCGATTCTAAACCATTGAAGAAATACAAATGTAAAATAAAATGTGACTTTTCTTTATATTGTCTGCCTTTTAATGCTTTTTAAACATCTTTGCTTTTGCAGCAACAAGTCAATGCACATTTTCTTTTGAACCTAGATTTCAACAGGTTCGCTTCAATTAAAACCAAAGGCCTAATCTGGGCGTATCAGAATGATACATCACATCAACAAGGGCGTGTTACCTTATTGGGCAATGAGGGTGGCGGCCACATGAAATCATATGCATTACGCATATATGAACTATGTAATTCTACACAATGAAACATTTGAGAGCAATTTAGTAATAAAAAATGAACACACAGTCAATATATCACACTTTTGGTCATGACAAGTTTCCTTTTCAAGTTCAATTCAATTTTCTTTTCAAGTTCGGGACATATTAGATGAATTTAATCTATACTGCATCTCTTCCATCCTTGTACAACAAAGTTCATACTTTGACTTAAATTTGAAAATACTAACTAGTATCAATTATACACATCGAAAATCAAATCTCTAAGGAAGTGCTATCTGGTATCTACCCTCTAAGTTCAACCCCTCCACCCTTGGTCTGTCCCATTACCATAACAGTTGTGCCCTTTCATATAAAGCTGGTCTCAGAGGTGAACTTCTATCCACGTTTTTGGACAAGTTGTATGCATAAAGGCACTTGTTAACTTTCTTTGATATTTTAATTGATTAGCTGAATGGGACTAGAGTGTAATAGCCCTCTCACCCCTGATCTCACCCCACTCTATTGTCAACACATTTCCCTACATGAAAAAGCACTTAATGTGCTTAAAAAGAATATTGGTATGCACTGAGAAATAATTTGTTTTCAACATATTTGTATCAATTATCGTTATTTTGTATCTAATTTAAGTGATGTTTTGGGCACATAAATTCTAACTTTTGGTTAACACGTCAGTTTGTTCAAATTAATAGAAAAAGATATTTGTGTTACATGTATATATTAAATCAAACTTTTGTTTCATCTTAAATATGTTTCTAAAATGAAGATGAATGATTTTCATTGATGAAAAAATTGGAATAATGAAGCCTGTTTCTTTAATTTCAAAATTATTTTGTTAATAAAGATTGAAACAAAATATATATATAAAGCTAGAATGCATTGTAAGCACTACATGTATATCTACTTAAACCGGAATAATTGCCTTTCATATAAAAAGCCACTTAAAGAATTTGCAACATAAATTTATTCTAATATGCTTTATTATGGAAGATATTTAATGTGTATCGCATTTCAAAATACATCTGATCCGGAAACCTTTTTTAAACTGAACTTCTTTCTGGTGTGATTAAAAATTTTAGTACACTGCTCGTATTTTTGGCTATATTGAAAAACTGAACAATTGTTTTAAATAGAACCTATTTCAGTTGCCATTTGATTTCAAACCATATGCTTTTGGGAAATGTAGAAAATCATACTTCCATCACTGGGAGTTGATAACCCAAAACGAAAAAGTGCCTGAAGGAAAAGTTTGCCATAAAAAGGCCATTAAAGTTAGAACGTCACTTTTTGGAAGATCGAGTTCCCTAATTATACACGTCACCCACAAACACAAACAAGAGACTACATGACAGAATAATGACAAATAGACAGCGAGTTTGAAAGAAGATACATTCAAAGTGACTTGCTTATAAATGTAAGTAGATAATAATAACCTCCATGCCACCGAAAATAAACACCAGTTGATGCATCTTGAGTCCTGTCGAGGCAGCCACTGTGTCCAGAGTCAGGAGGAAGGTCTTGACTTGAAGACATCCTCAAATGACTGATCGTCCGCTATAATAGGGAGAAATCTCCTTGAGATGACCACCAACATATTTTAAGCTTCGTTACCATGTCCCACAAAAATTCAAATGCATTCAGCATATTAATTCACTATGAAACGGCATGAATTGGTCCAAAATCCAATGAATATTAGGATATAGCTTATTCGACGTCGAACTCGTGACCACACATTTGGCCAATCTGAAACATAAAGGCCTTAAATATTGTTTCAGTATATGTTGCTTCACATTGTCAGGAGGTCTCAATTTCATAACATGCCAAACCTCAAGCTTTTTTTTAAATGTCCCATAACAGCTCAAATACCAAATTTGACAATGTTCTATCCAAGCCAGCTGTTAAACGTTATCCATGCTAAAATGGGCAGTAGTAGTGCAATTCTTGATTTAGTTCAACAAATAATTACTATTAGTTACAGTAATGTTCATCAATC
Source organism: Streblospio benedicti (assembly GCA_019095985.1). Classification (NCBI taxonomy): domain Eukaryota; kingdom Metazoa; phylum Annelida; class Polychaeta; order Spionida; family Spionidae; genus Streblospio; species Streblospio benedicti. The sequence continues at coordinate 59,167 of JAGTTF010006107.1, forward strand.
TAAGACAACAGATGTATCAGTTCTTGTTTAGTAGTACACAGCATATTGTTAAGTAGTACACAGTATTAGTACAAGAAGCTCACGTTTGTGAGATGGTGGAGCGTGACCAGACAGCCCCAGGTCTCGGCCCAGTACGGATCCAGCAGATCCACGGACATATTCACCACCAGGGACAAGTCCTCGTTCCACACACGGATGTTACACCGATCCTTCAGGATTCCACTCCCATTGACGACAATCTGCGACGATTTCTCCATATAATCCATCGACGCTCCAATGTCACTCATACTGCCAGGCTTCTTCATACAGTCCATGGCAGGCAGATTTCTCTCTACGCAGTTCATTCTTTTAGATGTGTGTAGATAATATTTTGAAGCATTTTAGTCTCAACTTCCATGTTCAACTTACTATCAAAATTAGCACATAGGTATTCCTGTGGTCCCAAATCTGAATGTTACTCAATGTGGTTTCTAAACACAATCTATGTTCACATCACAGTCTACGTAGATATGTTCTTTTTCACACCATTTGTTCTTTTGCTTGTGTGGCAATATGCGAAGATTTACCTAGTCTTCTTACTTCCACACACTAGGACCAATCCCATTTACAAACACGATATGTCATGTCAACGCCAATATATGTGTCTTGTTTTATAACATACTCCACAAAACATATGATTGCTGAATTCTACCAGGCTTTTTTCACATTAACTGTCCGGGCTTTCATCAGACAATTAGTTGACCAATATATTTTCCTCCACACATACACATGTAGTAGATGTGCATGAAATCAGTTGCATATATGATACGATAACAGCTGACTTAGTAACTACTGGCTTTCTCCACACAATAAAACAGCAACAATTACTATACTTTTACATAGGTCCAATGTCTTATTTCCATACACGCAGTTGAGTACATGTAGAAGACTCCACCAATCTTTTTTTCTTGTCTAATCACAATCAGGTGTGTATTTATATAGTCTAGCTCCACACACCGCTAATGGAATGATCAGCCATTTCTAGTTCCGCCAATCATAATTTTTTGCTATAAATGCTTTTAAATGTACATGTATGTTCATTTCCATATAAACATTCAGCATATAATCAGACAATTTTACCCATTGAATCTCTTTTTTTCCAAACTCATGACGGTGTGATTCTATCTGAATCGCATTCATACACGTACTTAAAACACAGATTAATTGACATACATGTGTATAAAGGTGTGTAGGTTCATTATGGTCTACGGTCATATACAAAGCACACAACACTGATCATTATTAAAACATGAAAGATGAAGTGATTTGATTACAATTCCAATAGCACTTCACATGGATCCACTGTTGAGAGCAGAGTTTTTTCCACCCTAATTATTGAATTGACTCAATTTGATAGTCACTAACACATATCATAATCCTAAATATTCCATCATTAAAAGTCATATTGTTGTGCTACGCGATATAACAGGTCATATAATAAACACTGGAGACCTAAATGCATGTAGCCGTCAGTGAACACTGTAGTAATGTCCTTATTCAGTCTCTGCCACGCATTATAAGCAAACATAATCGTGACATACAGGCGAGATTTAACATCTTTTTCCAGTCAACAACTCCTCAATGCCTCTATTAAAATTATATTTTATTGCCACCCTGTATCATTTATCTTCACATTTAATTAACTTGGAAGTTTAATTGCAACTTTTTATAGAATCACTATCACAACTCCTTCAGTTCAGTCTTGGCATATTCAAATATAGTTGGGAGTGCATACAATGTACATATACATAAGCCATTTCACATGACCTTTCATATTCATTGCCAATGTTACGGACGTGTTGTGATTATGTATGTGTTATGACCCGAACACCTAACAATGCTGAAGCACATGTAAAAAGATGTGAGCTGACCATGTTAGAGGCTCGCTTAGAATAGCTTTGAACTTGAACTATGGATGACAAAAGAACACTGTATTGGCAAAAAGAGCTGTCACTATATATGTCTGTTTGTTTATCAAGGTTAATGAATTCCTACATAATGAGACCATTGGAAGTAGATGAATATGTTCTCTGTTGGAGGTATACTGACTAAACTCTTACGAAACCATCCAAACAGTTCTTAAAATGCAACGTTTTCAGCATAATTGCGAGCAGACAAATGGACAAAAAGAAGTTCTGAATAAGGTTTTGTCCACATCATCCAACACATAGTGTTAGGTAATTTGTGCATTATGACTCCCAAATAATAAACGCTTAGAACTGTGAGTTGGACATTGAAATTAAGCACATAGAGTTCACACACAGATTAAAACAGTTATTGCTTGATTTTGATTATTTCGTCTACTGTATACAACTACCAAGACACCCACGCTGATTTAAAAGTCTACCACAAAATTGAGACTTTACTAAAATGTGGACCATTGAAATTCCAATGTAAATACATGCACAAATAAAAGCCCATGAGCATTTGGAAGGATGAATTTGGTTTTACAGTCACTGCCCCCGTGCCAAAGTGCATGCATGTGGCTCACCAAGTCAAGGGGGATGGAAAGTTTTGACTCAAAGTAGGGGACTCCGAGACCACTGCTGAATCTGCCATAGACAATTGGACATCATGTTGATAATCTAAACATCTTCTAATTAATAATCTCTGTCTAAATATACCTTTCACTACTGTTTATATATTATGACGTTTCGCCTTGGTAAGCTACATGGCTTCTTGGGATGTTGTTCTGTTAGTATGAGGCAGAACGAGGCTAAAGTAGCTGGAGGGCTCAAGATACACCAGAGGAATCCAGCCTTGATCAACAGAGGCAGAGGTACCATTTGGGACGTTTAAATCTTAGTAATGACGTAGATGTTTTTCAGAGTACCCATTCTATCATCGTCAGTTTCCACGGGTTGATCACTCACACTGTCTTTACAAGACCATGTTCATCATTACCCGTGGATTAAGAACCGCCTTTGAGCGGGGAATATTTGCTGGGCTAGACTTGCATCAAAAACCAAATCAATACTCAGTTTTTCTTACTTCACAAACTAAGATTGTGCTTATGACGCTTGAAATCTTGGCTTAACATTTTGGCAGTAGGCCTTCTGATTGGTCGGATTTTGAGCGTCAGTTCCACAAATATTAATAGGGCTGTATCTATCTGCTATACACACGGCGATATATTGCATATTTACGCAGTATATTGTATTGTATCAGTTTATTTCACATAAAATGCATAGTAAAATATCACAGTCCATATCAAAGTTTAGTTAAAAATTAGTTGTAAAGCATATTTTAAAATGGATATTTTCGCCAATTTACTGAGTGACTAGAATAAAACTTAAAATATACACTTTGAACTATATCACGTGTAATAAAATTGTCACAACTAAGTATCCTGCATCTAAAGTTTCCAATAGCTTTTCTATATAGTACTTTAAAGTGGTCTACACCATGAAACATATAATACTGGGACATGCTAACACCCTTAGGAATAGCAAGGAGATGTCTAAAAACATTATTATATGCTACAGAAGCTTTGTTAAAGACATTATCATTAAATACAGTCCAAATTTGACTACCATACATACTACTAATAAAGATATATAGCCGTGAGATATGATGATGCCATGCTATGGACAAGCATGGTTTTTCTTCTACTCGTGGTCAAGGCCTCTGAGGCATCCTCTGAATAGACAATATGTTTGCAACTGCAGCCCTCTATTAAAATAGACAGCAACTCATATATCTTACCCCCCCATTACGGGGTGGCGCAACGCCGCGTTGAGGCCAACGGCAAGGACCGGCACGAAAAAGTCAATATACTGGTGCCGCCGGTACAAATGGGGCACAGCGGGTAGTCGTTGGCGCCAAAATGCCACGCCGCGGCCACTTCTCCTAAAAGGTCGCAGGGTGCAGTCGAAGCCCATGCCGTCCGGTAGGGGTTTATTCCCTTTGATCTCGCCGCCACCGCCGGGCTTCGTTGGCGGCTCTAATGCCGAGTTGGCGACATCGCCACGGCATGACCCCAGCACTTGTTGAAATTTATTTTAATTATTTTAAAAAACAAAGAAAAATAACAGCTGTGCTGCCAGTATACCCCCCCCTCGATACACATGCCGCTGGCACGTATGTAATGGGGGGTTAATGCAGATCATTTCAAGTAAGACAACATAGCGTTCACTTTCAATAGCCTAACATGTACCAGCCCCAGTGCTTCTTCTGGGTTTCAATCCAGATATAAGCTAAAAGATATGCATGCAGTCCAACTGTAATTGATTTGTAGGACAGTTTCATGGATATTCTTCACCTCTACATTATCTATGGACGGACTTTATATGAGGTAGAAGTTAACAATAGCTATTATTGACAAATTGCGAGGGTTAACAATAAAATAAAACATCTGCATATTTGACTCAACAAAGTCACACTAAACCCACAGAACTAAAGTAGCACCAATAATGAGCCGGTTATTTTAATAAGTAGCCTGCATTATATATCATTGACCATCGATTGCTTGACTTTTAGAATATACAAAAGCCTCTCCTAAACAAACTCTTGTACAGCAACAGGTATCCCCAATACAAATCTCAAATTTCTTCTTTGATACCATAGGAAAGCCAACAGAATTATTGATTTTCACTTTAACTCCTGTAAAACATAAAATAAGTAGTGTTGACAAACCGTTATGCAACATCAACCTTCTGTCAATATGTTTAGGAAAAGGTTAAAATTACATCATTGACATGAGTTTGGGACTTTGGCTTTTGCTTCAAGAGATTTTGAACTTTAAAAAAAAGCAAAGTAAAAAATTGCCTTTAAAATATATAAAGAAAAATGTTTATAATCGAAGATGAAAAGAAAAAGATTCCTGGTGAGGTAGTGACGACATGATTTATTATTCTATAGTTTATATAGAGAGACTATACAAACAGACTTTTTAACAAACCTGACGACAGCTTAGACAAGCGAACAAAGGAAAAACAATAAAAATAAAAAGCACAGCTCCATCTCTCTCATGTGAATGACACGAAGGCAATTACCGCGGCACATTCTATTAAAAATCTTCAACTTCAGTAACAAGAAAACAGTGATTCGTGGAAACAAAAACGACGAATGTTTAAATGAAGGAAATTGTTACATCGTATAGCATATTCTACAGAACAGATATCTGAATGGGAAATAATAATTATCGACTATTTCAAGAATAAACACACATTGCATTAAAAAAAATCAACATTGTTTCAAATACATTTCATAACTTGAAACTTACCGCAGAGTGACCCATCTTTTAAGTATGATACTCATGCTCGACCTGCATATGCCAATATTACATGAGTCACCATCATGACACAGATACATATCCGAACTTTGTCACATTTCTTCTTTAGAGGAAAAACAAAAGCCAAAACAAATCTTATATCCCACAGTTACTTCATCCGTTTAATCACATTATCTTGTAATATAACTTGCACAATTGCCCCTTTTAAGCCTATCAATCCTATCAGAATGTTAAGGTATCGAAGTATGTATGTAAAATCTACAAAGGTTTGCCATGTAAAGTACACTACTGAAGAGTTGCGCGGCGGATCTTTTCATTTGTTCCACTATGATCCGGATGGATTAAGCTTCGCGCAGCTAAACAGTAGGTCCGCTTTATTGGTATAAATGGGTAAATATTTTCTAGATCTCAATGAATACATATTCAATTACAAATGCGCCATTTGAAGAGAGAGGAAACCCTCGCAGGGAGATAGGTGCTTATGTCAACACAGTGGACATGGGACATTCGCCAGGAGTGTTCAACCTATAGAAGGCACGTTTAATGAACACACAATATAGCAGCAGCTAAAATGATAAGTAACAGGGGCATGAATAGTCCCAAGTCATTTTGAATAATATCAGATTACCTGGTTCTTTTCAAAAGTTCTGGTTGTTTTCATATGCACAAAACATTGCATGAATAGCAAAATGAAAAGTAGCAATAAATATAAAGACAAACTTCAAGCAAATTCGTGTTCAATATGGTCGAAATACTGATGATTATGTTATGTTGTCCATGGTGCGATTTCACTTGATTGAAAAGCAAAACAATTGTAAGCAAACATTAACTTGTATACATACATACATGTGCAGGTCATTGACATACAAAAACGCTACCTAAAAGTAAACCACATAAAAACCTACTTTCGTACATTTAACAAACCCTTTTAATGATTGTGAATTGCACTTCTATTATGAAAACTTTCATCGTTACCTATGCATGCTTTTGAGGTCCTCTACAGTCCACCTACTGACTATGCTTTTATATGGCGCCCAACAAAATCCAATCAGGAACTTTTTTTAAGAATGTGGTTTTATCCAACAATCAATGATATATTGAATTTCTGAATTTCGGGGCTCATATCTATTCATACATTATGTTATGATAAAAAAATTTCATGTTTATTGGCAACTTTAAATACAAAATGTTTAAAAAATGCAGGGTTGAAAGCTAGGATTTGACAGCTGCTGGCCCAAATGCTTTAACACTGACTTGTTGCCTAAGATGGCAAAGAAATAGAATTTGTGCCACTGACCAAAAGAAAGCAGCAGCCTGAACCAAGTCTGACTAAGCAGAGCCACAGGGCACACTTTGTGTTTAGGCAAAAATTGTGTTCATTCCTCAGTTTCCCTTCACCAATCTCTATGTGTATGTATCCAAAATCCAACGTTGACTTTTTCTCTTGCACTTTTTGAAACTTAGAAGAAAAAAGGGTAGGTGCGAAATGAAACAGAAACAAAGTTTGTTGAAATACCAATAACGGTTTTCTATCTGGAGTGAGTAGAAAAGTAATAGAAAAAAAATCTTTTATAAACTGATTGTGGACTAGATTGCTGAAAGTCATAATTGTGGAGAGAATGTAAAATATCACTCATAGATAAAGGAATCAAAGCACATGTGAGGGGCACATGAAGTGGTCTTTTTTTTACAAAGGTGGTCTTTACCTTATAAGCTGTGACCATTTGCATTTTTACAATTTTTCTATGCTAATATAACCTCATAGGATGTGCTACAGATTGCACTTATCAGGGTTTTGGAAGTTTGCTATTATTCCTTCCAAGATGGCGGAAGAAATGCCGAAAAGACTGGAAGAAAAATGGAAGTTTGGTTCCCGGTCCTAATGATTTGATCATTGAAAGATGTATTAAATACCTTTGAATTAGTATGATATTAAGTAATGGGAGTCCTTCATTGGTCAAATAGTTTGATCATTTAAAAGACTGATACAAAATTAATTTAGACAAATGTGCTTATGAATTTCCCCATATTATTACTTTCCTTGGTTTGGTTATAATTATTTCCCGAATCACAAGCATCATTTGTGCCATGGCAGTTATTCTAAAATTTTCATCCTACACAACTCTATCGATTGAGTTTTGCCACACTAAGTCACTTAATTACATTTGGCCACAAGCTTAAACTATTTTCTTGGATCTGTGAAAAAAAAATCCATACCAAATCCATTCTTCTTCCATCATCATTCATTTTGAAAAAGTGTCTGGTAAAATATGCAGCTTTATCCTTCAAGAATCTTGAAAAATCATGAGATGACATTCTTCAGAGGGTTCATTCTTAAATATATATATGGAAGTTCTTACTATGTTGTGATAAGCACTGAATGTTCTATCAACACCTGTGTGGCTGCCTGTATTGCATATAGAGAAATGACTAGATAACTAGATCAAAGGAAGGTCTAACATTTGCCTGCCTTTCATATCAAGAGACCTTATATATAGTAAAAGTGAAGTTCTTCCTGCATTGTAAGAAGAATTCTTTGAAGTCAAATTACATTTTGCTTGGGATTCATTGGGCTTGTTTTGTAGTCATACTAGCAAATTTATAGTTAATTGCTTAAATTCATAGCTAATAGCTAAATCCATCAATGAATATACATTATACAAGTATGCAACCATCCTTAGCTTGAGCTAGAAACCTTATTTTCTTATTACAGGTACTTATGATCAAGTAAGAAAGTTACAGATTTTATGCAAAAGAAAGTACTTTTATCAATGCCACAGTCACAGTATACAAAGTTACATCCAATCAAATAAGCTCATTTACATATTTGCATTCAATCCCATACTATAAGGATATCAACTGGAGATTCCCAAAATCAATAGCTCATTTAGTTAAAAGCTGTCTATTGCATTAAATTTTGCACACAACCCCGCACTGTCACACAACAAAATGATGCTGGGAGATTCCCCCTCGATGATTATTTTGACAGGTGAAGCATGTACCTCGTGTGAGTGACTTATGGTTCGCCTGCTGTGGAGTCGGCTCTGCTTCAACAACTCGGCCTTCGCAACGGAAAACTTCTCTTCTGTGGCATTCTGCAAAGGGTAAAAGTGGTTGAAAATGTGGGTGCTTGAATCAGGTCCACATACAGGTACATTGTATGCAGGGTGCAATGGCAAATCCAGCTTTTTAAATTAGTGGTGGCGCGCATTGAATGGCAGAACAGGTTGTCCAATATTTAGGACTTTTTTGTGATATTACTCATTATCAAACAAACTTTCCCTCAAGAGTCATCATCTAAATGGGTTGCCAATCACTAGCAATAAATAAATTTTGTAAAGGCTAGGAAATGTCATGTCTGATTCTGGTTAGATATATTCAAAATTTCTGTTGCAAAGATTTGTGAAATCTGAACACTATCAAAATATTCTTAACTGTGTTGAGAGTGTGTGTAAAAGTAAGTTAAATCTTATAGTAAATTGGGCTGGGATGTATTGTCATTTACAACAACTTTAGAGACATCTTTACATTACAGAACAACTTCCAATTAATGCTATCTCCATAGAATCTATCATTGGACCATTTTTCAGTCCCAAACCTTCATAAAGCGACCACTTCTGTATTAAGAACGATTGAGTCCAGTCCGCAAGGTGGTATTAATGAAGAAGTGCTACTGTCGAAGAACAAAAAATATGCACCACTAACCTGCTGTTTGAGAGGGAATCCCTCCGAGTGCCTGCGCACACCATCCGCTGGCAACCCAACCCCCCGCGGTGGGGGGACGGGCGGGGGAGGCATGGGAGACTCGGGCACCGTCTCAGGGATCTGACCGTTCCAGCTCTCATCCTGGATCATGGCGGAGACCGATCCCGGGTCAGAGTCGTAGTCCACAGGGTCACCTGGAAGTATGTAGGGTACAGAAATGGTACTTTTCATACATCAAACATTGCACATTTATGAACATGCAAGAAAAAAAAGAGTAAAACTCATTCATATAACTATACTCCAGTCGCTGAATAGACAAATATTCAACCTAAAAAGTCTACGGTCATTTGAATGTTCATACACACAGCATAAACCTACCTCCATCGACTGCCTCCGAACCCGTATCCACCCCCCGTATGGGCGGCGTAGACTTGGGCCTCGCAGGTGTTTGTGTCACATTCCCCCGCGCTGCACCAGACATCGCCGGTGGGACAGGGGGCTTGATGCGGAGATATTGAGGCGTGACGGGGGGTAAGCCAGGATCAGCAATAGACTTGATCGACAGCGTAGCAGACTTGATGGACGAGGAGCTTCTGTTGGCCGCTTCCAGTTCACTTTTTAACGAGATTCCGGAAGAAGATCCCGGAAAGAGAGCTGCTTTTCCCACCATTTCCCCACTACTAGGGTTTTTGACATTTTCAACTACTTCAGAGCTCGGTGCGAATGATTCACTGGTTTTCGGTGGCACAAATGAATCTGTATTTTCTGTGGTGTGGGGCGGATGTGGTAGGTCGGGCGCGGGTTTTTTGTGTGGCTGCTGCACATTTGTCGTGGTGTGGATCACCTTTTGGATCGTTTTGCGGATGTTGTCAGCGCTGTTCTGTTGACCCAACATGTCCTGCAGGAAAATACATATTGCACACATGAAAATGTCATATTGCATATCTTTCATACCATGCAATGCCGAAATGTATACATATAAGCCAAATTTTAAAAAGATTCGTTGTTATCAAGTCACACTAGTTTCGAACCAATAGGTTCCTTATCAATCCTCATAAAAAATGTCATTTTGGCAACTAAACTTATTGTGGCTTCAACATGGTAGCTGCATGAACAAAGATGCATAGATGACACTGATCTGACAGAAAGACATCATGAGGATATTACATCACCCAAGAGACCATTTCTCTGTTGAGAACCGTTGCTTGAGAGGAGACAAACCCTGTGTGTATTTGTGATCTTACCTGGCATGAGGCCATCATGAGGTAGCCGTGTGGATCCGGCATGGCGCGCACGTTCAGCTTGTCGCTCGTCTGGCTGCTGTTGGACACATTCTGGATCAGAGATGCGGAGTGGTGGGACTCCCCTACAGCCCGGATCTCACTGATGTCGGAGATGTTGATGCCTGTTGTGTCTTCCTCGGACACAGACATGCCTGGTGGAAACCGTGTACGGCGTGTAGTATATAGATATCAGTCTCTATTATAAACATTGAAATCGGTCGTCTTTGGGAAGTGTTTACAAAATCAGATGTCCTTAAAAAGAGAGGTATGATATATATAGTAAAGGTCGTTATTTTCCCTGAAGTCTAATTTTGAACTACATGTACACAAAATTTTGACTTTTCATGCAAGTTCATAATGTAGGCATATATTAAGAGGAAGTGAAACACAGACATGACTTTTGCCTGTTATGGGAATGTCTGTCGTGTGTGAAAAATGTCCAGTGTGTATCCTTTGATGGTCATCAACAGAATTACAGTATAGAAGCTCTCTATTAAGACCATCCGCGGAACTGGCTTCAAGTATTGTCTTACTCTGCTTATGGATAGGATCATGAGAAATGGCCTTATTAGACAGTGGTCTTAATTGGCTGTTATACTGTAATGACAACTGTAAGGGGTGGTGTGACACTAGCAGATTCATGTTTTTTGAAAAGGGGAGAGGGGGTGGGTGGGAATTTCATAGGTTTCATACATGAAACCTATGCCCCCGGGCCTATGCCAGTATGCCTGTCAAAATGACAGATGTAATTTGGTGGATAAAAATATGGTATGCAGTTACTGTGTACCTTGGGTGCTGACTAGGGAGTTGTTCTCTCCTCCAGACCGGGTGCTGCTGTGCCAGCCAATAGACCCGTCTTCAACCTACAGCACAAACAGAACACACACAATATAAGTGACGAGAAAACTGGTTATCACCAAGCAATGGTATATGTTAACTGTACAGTCAGAGACTTCAAAGTTCAAACCAGGATGAACGCTAATAATTAGAAATAAAATACTAATTCTATGAAAACAGTAATAATGTTGGTAGTCTCGGTATAGTATAAAAAAGCTCCAGTTGCTGCCAATACACACATCCTCAGCCTATGAGGAAAGAGACAGAGGATAATCTAAAGATATGCTTAATATAATTATACGATTGATTAACAATCATACTTATGCTTGGAGATCACACAGTAATCTGTGAGCACCAATATCTATTAACATTAACACTTTTATTCAAAGAAGTTGAGAGACAGTTGTAAACATGTAAGTGCGTTTAATGAAAAGACACTGCACTTAACTGGTCTCAAGTTGAATGCTTTATAACACTATTACCAAAGCATGAACAATTTTGGAAATCAATAACAAAATTGCAATAAAAATCTATTTATATGGACTATAGATTTAATTATTTTCAAGTAAACACAAATATTTGCTAAGCCGGTGTGAACTGTCTTATCTAAATATTTTCGTAGATTCTCACAAAATGAAAATTTTATGTCAACGTATGCCAATAATTTAGACATTCATACTTGTAGAAGAATGTGTAGATTAGTAAACCACCTTTTTCAACAATTTCTAACATGAAACATTTATCTATTTGCATTTTTCAACAAACACCAACTCCACGCGTTACATAACATTTGTCAAGTTACTTTTTTACAACTTGGAAGTCAATAGAGCGTATGTGAACACCCAAAATATCTAAGGAGTTATCAAGATCGACTTATATATGTATTCAGCATGGGACAAAACCCCATTGTGCCAAGCTGACACAAATGGCAGACATCAGCCATTTTATACTGCACATTGAACATGAATGTGCATTATGTAACTAATGGATAATAAGATGAAAATTTTGAAGTCCAATATTCCCCATATGCAATATCTTTTTGATAGACACAAAGTAAATTTCACAGCAATAACAAGCAATTTGATAATAAAACAAAACTAAAAAATAAAAACAAGCGAAATATTATATTATACATTGCAGAGATATGCTTAATCACATAATCTTGGTGCAAGAGCATTTTAACCAATATGCAAGACAAGTATCACAGGTAATTCCTCTCATTTCAAACACCTCTAGCCAATGAGGCCAGTGCTATAACAGGAGCACTAGCCAAGCATTATTGGCACCTGCCAAAATTTGGCAGGTGATATTGAAAGGGCACTGGCCAAAATCCGAAGTTGCTGAAAAGGGGAGAGCTGAAGGTGCGGTTACGAGCGCCGTAGGCGCGAAGTGTATATCAGGGGTCTGGTGCATTCCTTTTCTGAGAAAGTAGTTTTTTTAATTTGATGAAATGGAGGTATTTATATCATGTTTTGTTTTTCAATGATTTTACATGTTATTACGGTTAACTTTAACACATACAATCGCCAAAGTTGCCGGTACAAATTGAAGCCCACTCGCCAAATGGATTAAGCACTAGATTTTGGCCAGTGGCGAGTGTGAAAGAAATTCCCTGTATCAGCATTAAATTTTCATGTTTTGAGCGACACACCTGTTTCTCTGACATGTCGGCGGACATGTCTGATGTAAGCTCCACAACACACACCCTGTCGTGTGTAGCGTTCAGCGACCCGGCATCTGTGAATGACGAAGCCGCGAGCGTTGGAGGCTGGTCTGTCTGGTGCAACCCGGATAGGCAGCGGATCACGAGACGTGCTGATTGCGGAAACTCGCGGCAACTAGACAAACACATGATGAATTAAAGGACGTGGATCATCAAATGACAGGGCAAGGACAGATCCATGATGAAGGGAGACTGTTCTCCATGGCGTTAAAAAGTTCAAAATGTATTTTGTAAGCAGTAACATGGGGAGACATGATACAACTTACCATTTAGCGGGCAAAGTAGTCATTGATGCCTTTGTTTACAATTGTAGTCTAGAGGAATAGAATGGCTAACAGATATAAATTATGTATGCAATACTCACAACTCGGTTCCGGGGAGGTGCGAGCACTTAATGCCGAAGCTGTAGGCTTTCTGTACGTGTTTTGCATGTGGGGCAAGATCCGGGTCAACCATGAATACATGGCATGACGACCCTAGGCAGTCACCTGCGTCATTTCCGTGGACCGTGACGATACCAAAGAAACGATGCTCATCCTCTGGACAAACGCCCGAAAAACACACCTACAAACACACGAAGAAAAATGTTTTCTATATAACTTGACCCCTATAAAGACTGACCACACAACCTTTGCGATGATACCATTTTTACCAAGATCATACAACAAAATTGCAACATTCAGAATTCTGAATCAGAAACATGTAAACTTTTTTAAATATTTTTTTTTCAATCTTTTCATTTAAAAATGAATGCTTTTTAATAGGTGTTTCTATTTCTCCTCATAGCAAAGTTGTATAGAAACTTCAGAGTGGGGCTTAGGTAGAAAAATGCTACAAGTAAAGCAGGAAAAATAATTCTTGATAATACACTTTAATATTTTCATGAAAAAAATCTACTCATCCTGCTAAAAACGTAAAAAATTCTATTTGTCAACTTGTGTGGACAAGTGGTTAATCCTGACTACAAACACAAACCTTATCAGCAGGGTATGACGCAACCATACTGCCAAGAGTGTTAATCAAATCCACGCCCTCTCCCGTCACGTGCATCAGGATCATTGTATGCACCTTGATTTTAAACATTTTTGCTTTAAATACATATGTACAAAATGATTATCAATAGGTCATTTGATATCACATAAACCTTCCCCAACAAGGTATTCACAAAGATAAGCATTCATACAGACATTCAAAGAAAATAATGCAATAATATTATACTCTTCATGATTCTTCCAAAAATATATACTAAATTGAATAATGTATTGTTTTTCTCTAGGTTCGTCATAGTATTGCAGTAGCATTTGTGAAAAAAATATATCATATGTTATATTTTAGGTGTTATAATAGATGGATTCAAATACATTGCAACTGATAAAGCAGGCAACTTAACTTACTTTCCTTTCCATTCGGAGCCTCCGCACTGCACTGCGCAATGCGTGCAGTCGAGCAGCTGGCATTTTGTCATCATTTGGAAGTTCTATCGATCCCACATATCCCACCACCAGTTGAGCTGCTGGCTCATTAAAGAATATATCCGGTTTCGTCTCTTTCATCTGTGACTGTCTGTGGTCGTGAAGTGGCCCAACACCACCACCGCCGTTATGGGCGATTTTCCTGTCCTCTGGCAGTTGGTGGTAAGCATTGCTCGAACTGGACGAGCTAGACGACACTTCTCTCACATGTTTAATCTTCGGCTGCGATTCATCGGAATTTGAGATGCCGAGCCTATGCTCGCGGGTGATGATGGTATGCTTAGTACTGGAATGATGCAGTTTGCGTGGCTGTTTCTGTCGTTGTGGAGGAACAATCATGGGATTAATATTCTCAACACCCATCACTCTGGGCTGGTGAAATCTGTGATCCGATCCGCCTCTCTCTTCCCGATAGCGATATGGACTTTGTGACCGCGACCGTGCAGAAATCCCGCCCATGTCATGTGTGCTTCGGCTACGAGCGTATTTGTTACTCAGTGGTCTGTCTGAGATAGGGTGCGGTGCAGCAAACTCATCATAGCTCTTTTTATAGCGATGGTTGTACTTCCTGCTGGGTTTTCCATGGAAATCGTCATCCGAAGATTCTGAACTAGTCATATTTTCAGCTATCTGCAGTGCCAGCACACCTCTGGAAGACCCAATAAGGCGAACAACATCATCATGATATGCATTTGACACATTTTTCCCATTAACGGAGAGCAGGAGATCACCCGTTTTGAGCCCCGTTAAGTCAGCTGGACTTCCACTCACAATGCAGCTGAGGATACATGGGTGTTCACCTGATATGGTGAAACCATAACCGTTTTTGCCACGCGCAACCTCAACAATTTTAGTACCATTAGGCAGGCGCTTTTTCCTCCGATGATGATACATGATGCCGTCTGAAAACAACAATTCTAAACTACAACTAATGTTAAATATGTCTAAGTGATACCCTTCTGAATGTCAGTATATTTCGAAAAACATGTATATATATACTTCGTGTTCGGTTGAGCACTCTATTGAGGTGCTACTTTGCCAATGCCTTGTGCTACGCTCACTGCTCGTCAGTTTGAGCACTCTGGCAAGTATGCAGGGGTCTGGCTTAAATATGCTTCGAGAGCTTACACTCTTTGTTGCTACCAGTCCCAACCTCATTACTCTGCTCTGCACTGATGAGTCCCAATAGGACGAAACAGTACTGTCTGTAGATATGAGTATTACGCTCCCTTACTTCGTGTTCGGTTGAGCACTCTATTGAGGTGCTACTTTGCCAATGCCTTGTGCTACGCTCACTGCTCGTCAGTTTGAGCACTCTGGCAAGTATGCAGGGGTCTGGCTTAAATATGCTTCGAGAGCTTACACTCTTTGTTGCTACCAGTCCCAACCTCATTACTCTGCTCTGCACTGATGAGTCCCAATAGGGACGAAACAGTACTGTCTGTAGATATGAGTATTACGCTCCCCCCTTACTTCGTGTTCGGTTGAGCACTCTATTGAGGTGCTACTTTTGCCAATGCCTTGTGCTATGCTCACTGCTCGTCAGTTTGAGCACTCTGGCAAGTATGCAGGGGTCTGGCTTAAATATGCTTCGAGAGCTTACACTCTTTGTTGCTACCAGTCCCAACCTCATTACTCTGCTCTGCACTGATGAGTCCCAATAGGACGAAACAGTACTGTCTGTAGATATGAGTATTACGCTCCCCTTACTTCGTGTTCGGTTGAGCACTCTATTGAGGTGCTACTTTGCCAATGCCTTGTGCTTTCGCTCACTGCTCGTCAGTTTGAGCACTCTGGCAAGTATGCAGGGGTCTGGCTTAAATATGCTTCCCGAGAGCTTACACTCTTTGTTGCTACCAGTCCCAACCTCATTACTCTGCTCTGCACTGATGAGTCCCAATAGGACGAAACAGTACTGTCTGTAGATATGAGTATATATATATATATATATATATATATATATATATATATATATATATATATATATATATATATATATATAACATTACAAGGTGTTTTATGGCAGCATTTTATTTACAACATTGTTTCATAAGTTCAAGTTTTACAACTAAACTCAATCATCAGAATAAAAACACTGCAATGACTCTGAGAATACATATAGCTATTATACAGTTTGATATAATAAAATTTGGATTTTCTTAATTTTAGCCTAGCTTATTAACGAAGTCATCAAGGTATGGATGTAAACTTGTTTTGTACATAATTAATTTCACTATTTCTAGATTAGAAATCTAATATTATATTACATAATAATGGTACAATTGTATTAGTTTAGTAAAAATGGAAATTTAACACAATGTACTCATAGTTCATTAGTCTCATCTATTTTAAAAATGGAAATTGAACACAATGTAGCTCTTTAGTCCTATCTATTTTATGTATTGCACAATACACGAAAACACGGTTTCGTGACGTGCTGTACTTTGGCCCGATTGCAGGTAAGATTCTCGTTACCCGTAGTAAATAGAGAGAAATTGCCGACTTTCTACCCAAGAGTCTTGTATTAAAATTGTGCTAATCTTCTTACTTTTAACTTCGGCTGAATTCGCTAACCTCTGCTCTACAACATACTAGAAGTACTCACAGAAATAATTGATAATAAAGATTTGCTGAGACATTTACTTTTCCATCTTTTTGCATCCACTACCAAATGAAAATACTGCACAGAGTCCTGACAGCAAACGTTTGACGTTCCACCAGAGCGTTGGATCACAAACAAATACTGACTAGCAGGTGGTTGCTCACAAAAGTGCTTCCTTCTAATTTTCGGGATAACTTTCTCTCAAACGAATTATAAAATGTGATGATATTACTAGAGCATGCAAACAGCCATACCTTACCAGAAAATAATAACAAATGGAGCTGTCAACACACGGGTTAAGAAATATCTATAGGTGTTTGGTTGATCTATAAATCTAGACTAACATGACCCCACGCATCAAAATAAAGTGATACTGCATAGCAGGTGGATCCTTGAGACCTAATATCTTTATTTTATTTTCCAAATTAACTTTCATTTGAAGGATTGGTGAAATGTAACATTATTACTACAGCTTGCACACAGGAATAACTTATAAGAGTTCTATTGCAGATACAGCTGTCAAGACACGGATTTAGTTTAGAAAGACGATCTTGGTAGATTTATATAATTGCTGACGGAAATCAACCACCATACAATTAGTCTTTTGGCTGTTATTTCCGTTATTATCTGCCCTATTAATGTAAAATTAGGATTGGTCAATCAGTAGTAATAGGCGTTCAATCCATTCATATCATTGGACATTTTCTGATACTTTACGGCTTATAATAGCTGAGTTTGACTTAGGTGCACATTGGAAAATAATGCCACAATATGGTCAAACTAACGAGCTTGTGTATCTTTACTATCTATCATAATCTCATCTCCATCCAGTATGTTGTGGGCGAGTGTATATATAATGAGTTCTAATTCATAAATAGGATAAATAATAAATTTGAACCATGTAAATATTGTGTCAAAATACGGCAATTTTCCCTTCATTAACACGAGAGCGAGTTTTATTTACCTGTAACTCAACGCTCGTGGCTGACGCATCCTCCATCACATGCTTTGCTACGGCGAACGTACATACGTATGAATCAGAGCTTTTTCATCAAGGCTGTTTCTTGAAACCGTGTTTTCGTGTATAGGTGCTTACGTCTATGTCTGCATGATGATGCCAGTTCATTTCTATGGTTTAGAGATGCCATTCTGGGTTTAAATATTATGAAAAATTTCTCATTTAGGCATAGGCTGCACGATTTGGATGAGTTTGAATATGAATTGCTTTTGGTAATTACTTTCCATTTCAGTGAGTATGGTATGTTAGCTTCAATGAGGGACCAAATGTACGTGCTTAGTTTTGTGGCATTCTTATAATTTGGATTCCTAAAACTTGTTTTGTGCTTATTAAACCTTGTCTTGAATTGTCCTTCACATAGCCCAAACTCATATTCAAACTCATCCAAATCGTGCAGCCTATGCCTAAATGAGAAATTTTTCATAATATTTAAACCCAGAATGGCATCTCTAAACCATAGAAATGAACTGGCATCATCATGCAGACATAGACGTAAGCACCTATTGTGCAATACATAAAATAGATAGGACTAAAGAGCTACATTGTGTTCAATTTCCATTTTTAAAATAGATGAGACTAATGAACTATGAGTACATTGTGTTAAATTTCCATTTTTACTAAACTAATACAATTGTAACATTATTATGTAATATAATATTAGATTTCTAATCTAGAAATAGTGAAATTAATTATGTACAAAACAAGTTTACATCCATACCTTGATGACTTCGTTAATAAGCTAGGCTAAAATTAAGAAAATCCAAATTTTATTATATCAAACTGTATAATAGCTATATGTATTCTCAGAGTTTTATACACAACACTATTCTATTCACTGCCTTTATTTCCAAAATCAAAACACCTCAAAACAATAATAATAATATAAAACTAGTTTTCGAGATCCTTAGTCTCCTTTTCAATAACAACTAATGAAATTAAATTAATGAACTTACATATCAATAACTATGTCAAATTTACATAAATCCCCTCAAGTATTTTACAATATTAAATTTCTATTTTGTATTTTAACACTCTAAAAAGGCAGTGAATAGAATAGTGTTGTGTATAAAATGAGACCTTATGCTGCATACCAGGTACATTCGATTTTACAATTCTCAGAGTCATTGCAGTGTTTTTATTCTGATGATTGAGTTTAGTTGTAAAACTTGAACTTATGAAACAATGTTGTAAATAAAATGCTGCCATAAAACACCTTGTAATGTTATCTACACATAGCTCCCCAAGTTGAGCACTCTATAAACTGTGTTGTGTTCAAATAACATTTGGATATATATATATATATATATATATATATATATATATATATATATATATATATATATATATATAAATGACTACATGTTCAAAAAGTGCTCAACAATTAAGGAGCATTAATAATTATAAATTAAATGAACAACTACAATGACATTGCCCTACAACATTGTTTCATGCTTGGCAATCATCAGGGGCTCTGGTCTAAAATATGCACACACTACATTTTTCATACAGTGATATAGTACATTAGTATATGGATTAAATACATAAAAACAAAAACATGAAAGCTATTTCACCAATGCCTAATACAAAGTATCATGAAACTAGAAGATTTGAATTATACTCATAGAAAAATATTGCGCGAAAGAATACAGGATACAGAATAAAACCTATGCATGACACAAACCAAAACAGTGCATAGTACGCATTATATTAAAACTAAATCAGCAAGAATTTCCTCTTGTGTCTACAAGTACTCACAAGCTCCGACTTTTTATTCAGGGTGGCCATTTCACTGTGATAAAATAATTGGGCTTAATATTTTTTAATTATTTGCCCTGTAGATGGAAAATGCCTCCAGGCCTCTATAGTGTATCAAGCCTCTGTAATAGCTTCCAACCAAACTACAGCAACCTACATTGGACTTTCCGAAACTTCGTTCAAAACGCGCTACAATAACCACAAACAATCTTTCAATAATGAAAATTTAAAAAATGTAACTGAACTTAGCAAACACATATGGAAATTAAAGCAAGACAAAATAGAGCACAGAATAAAATGGACAATAGTAGGTAAAGCAAGAGCATATAACAATAGGACAAAAAATGTAATTTGTGCAATTTGGAGAAATTTTTCATTATTTATCACAGTGAAATGGCCACCCTGAATAAAAAGTCGGAGCTTGTGAGTACCTGTAGACACAAGAGGAAATTCTTGCTGATTTAGTTCTAATATAATGCGTACTATGCACTGTTTTGGTTTGTGTCATGCATAGGTTTTTATTCTTTATCCTGTATTCTTTTCGCGCAATTTTTTCTATGAGTATAATTCAAATCTTCTAGTTTCATGATACTTTGTATTAGGCATTGGTGAAATAGCTTTCATGTTTTTATGTTTTTATGTATTGAACCCATATACTAATGTACTGTATCACTGTATGAAAAATGTAGTGTGTGCATATTTTAGACCAGAGCCCCTGATGATTGCCAAGCATGAAACAACGTTGTAGGGCAATGTCATTGTAGTTGTTCATTTAATTTATTCTCAAAGGTTGTACTGTAACTATAGCAAATACACTCAAATTAAGGTGTACAGTGGTAATTTAAAGTTGTACAACAAAGGGGGTACTCTGCTACTTCTGATAAATATTGTAAACATATACTTGTACTTGCTGACGGGGATTGAATATGAACAATACAAACTAAGGTGGGTCACTGGAGCATCACAGGACATGCGGATAATAATGACGGTTTGAAGTTTATTAATACTTTGTTAGCCTAATAACCGAATTAACATGTTCCAAACAGTATTCAGAACAACCAAAACAAACCTTAGATATTGCGGACTTATCGTAAACAGCTTCAGTTGTTGCACTCTCTGTCAACTCTCATCTATTTCATGTTAAGATTGATATCCTGATCAGAAAGCCATAAATACAGTATCCAAAAAGTTTCTTTGAATATAACGCGGTACTGTTATTACAGGTGTCACAATTTCCGTTCGCCTCTAATATTGACGGTTGGCCTAATTCAGTTGCGGCAGGGTGCCATCAATGCGCTAACCAATGCGGTACCAAATGAAATTATCAGTCTATTTGGGATAGGATGGGGGCTCGCATACTATTTGTTATCAGAAATGGCTTGATTCCGGTATTTAAATTAAACATTAGAAATACTTTTCTTATGTTGTTGTACTTTTTTTTCTTTCTAGACCCTATGCTATATGAAATTAATCATGAATGTTGAAAAATGTTCAATACGTTTTTGATTTTTATTTCAAAACTTTTTACGTCTACAGTCTTCAGCTAGTTCCCTCATAAATAATACAGTTTACATCAATAGATAGAGGGATTTACATATGATATGATATCATGGGCCTCAGCCTCGGGGGGGGGGGTCTTACTATATGTCGGGTAGTACGGGTGTGCCATTTATACATCCGGGTCACCTTTTTAGACATCTCAGATATATATAGTAATGAGTCTAAATTTTGGGATTTTAGTATACAGGTGTTAGTATAGCTATGGGTCTAAATTTTGTGATCTTTGGTATAGCTATGGGTTTGAAATTAAACGTACAGATATTGTTTGTATTGTTAGTGTAAGTTTCATTTTGTTTCATACTGATATAACTTTTTAAATATTTTGTTGTTAAAATGTTAACAGTATGTAGTTTCATGGTCTAATAGGTACATGTATAGACATGGGTCACTTTTTCATCATCAAGGTATAGACATGGGTCACTTTTTCTCCTTCAATTAAGGAATAGACATGGGTCACTTTTTCGTTTCGTTTTTTTTTGTTTTGAGAATTTTAAAATTAAAGTTGCAATTCTGCATATGTCTGCGTATATTTACGTATCCTGCAACTACGGATAGATCTAGATACGTACGCTTCACTCTGAGTATCAGGTGTCCTGAAGAGACATCTGACTCATAACTATTCTTATTAAAAATTCTGATCAATCACAGGCTGTTAATCTATAATCATCACAGGCCTCTGATGAATATAAATGAGGTCAAGTGACCAATCACAGCTAAGAAGCAGATGGGTGTGGCAGTCTCAACCAATCAGGTTGCTGGGTATGGCGGGTTCAACCAATATAATCATATTGCAGTATTTAAACAGGTCACATAAATCATGTTAATCCACTCTTATGATCAGGCGAAATATTTCAGAGGTCAATTTGCTTGACATCTGATACGCAGAGTGGTACGCTTATATGCTTAGGGAGTGGTCATTAGATACAGAGGGGGGTGGTGAAGAGAAATAGTTTTCTTGGCAATTTTTTTTTCACGCCCCCCTTTTGCCATGCCAGTATTTTTTCATGTCCCCGCTGGCACATTGTA
The DNA here is from genome assembly GCA_019095985.1 of Streblospio benedicti. Taxonomy (NCBI): domain Eukaryota; kingdom Metazoa; phylum Annelida; class Polychaeta; order Spionida; family Spionidae; genus Streblospio; species Streblospio benedicti. The sequence goes on from JAGTTF010006107.1 coordinate 81,420, forward strand.
TGTTTTTCCATGCCCCCCAACGTTCCAATATTATTTATTCTATCGCATACTATCAAGACAGAACCAAGATAAAAATCACACCAAAACATCTTGTGCAGGGACACCACCTACACAGTGATGAGATAGAAGCTTTATCTATATCAATAGATGACATCAAGTTGGGGGTAAAGGGGTAAAAATGAAGATTTAGCTGTTGAAGCTGGAAAATTCAGGAGCAAAAAGGAGGTCATATACATCAATAAGTTATTCGAAATGATGAAAGAACACCAGCAGATTTGTGATCACAGGGAATTACTCTCATTTTAAACTCTAGCCAGTTTGACGAGCAATAACAGGAGCACTAGCCCAATGTTATTAGTGTCCGGATATTTAAAGGGCAGTGGCCAAATTCAAAGTTGCCAAAAAGGGTAGCGTCAAAGGTGGGACCTTGGAATTAAGCGCTGCAAGTGACATAGACAGTAAATATAGCTAGGGGGGTCTGGGGCCATGCTCCCCGAGAATTTTTTTTAAATGGATATCTCTAGATGCTCTCTGGTGCATTCTTTTTTCTGAGAAAATTAGTTTTTTATCAAATGGAGGTATTTAGATAATGTTTTTTTTTCTTCAATGTTATTATTTTACATGTTAACTTTAATACATATTGATTAGTCATTGTTTTCCCTGCATGTTACTGCCTTAGCCTGAGTACCCCTTCTTCCCTAAAACCAGCCGAAACTGGCCTAAGGCTATCTTCCTCACATCAGGCTAAACTGGCCAGGTCATTTTACATGTTTGGGTGTCAAAAGCTTTGTCATGCAAGTCATTCGTTTGGGGTATAACAGTGGCGTCATCATGATTAAAACTACATAACTATATGCATAACCGTATAAGGAATCATCGTGCACAATTTATTTTTATGGTGCTATTTTGTTTTAAGACAATAAAAAAGAGGTTTCATTAAACAGCATTAATTTACACTTACCGGGCGCCATTTTATGCGCATATGGGACTAAATGTATAATTGAACAATTTTAATGATAAAAACATATTCGTGATTCTAACAACATCAGCGTTATCATGATATATAAATAATTACCAAAAACATATACTAGATATTTTTAATTATTTTCTTAATACCGAGATGCATTTACTTTGACGCTATTGTTGCAAATAAAAACATTCCCAGCGACTGTATAGAGCTTCTTCTAAGCATTGGAAATGTAATTGTTGGTTTCAAACCATTGGAGAAATCAGGAATGGGGTAAACTGAAATATTTTCTTCACATTCTGGTGAAAAGATAAATATGTCCATTTCTATGGAAATTATGGCAGTTTACCATTGGCCACACAGCTCTGATGAATGGAAAGATTTTATCCGTGCTAAGCTGCAAATTATTTTAAGGATACAAAGGCTGTCGTGTCACGAAATGTAAGTGAGAAAGGGTCGAATCCACGCTGTATTGCAGCTTAATTTTCAAGTGTACTCGCCCAAAATGTGATAGAAAAGGCAATCTCCAAAGTGGCAGGTGTAAATTGAACCCCAGTCGCCAAATGGATTAATCACTTGAATTTGCGAGTTGGCGAGTATAAGAGTAATTCCCTGCGGGTCAGTATGCTAATAATGTAAAATATCTATTTGGTATAATCAAACAGAACTTCAATGTTGTAGAGAATAGAAGGATCAAGCTGAGGCAGAAGGAGTGCAAGAGACAAAAGAAGGGAAGACAGACTGCAAAGAAGGAGGCTGAGAAAAATTGCACTGCTGATACTGCAATAGAATTGAAAGACTAAGCCATGTCATGCTGAATATGTAACTGATTGTATAAATAATAATATCTTGCAGAATTAATAATGTTATTTGTGTTCTGTGGTTAAATGATAAATGGTAATAACTGCTATCAGCTATACTAGTATAATTCATGATATTCTTTGTCCCAAATTCACAACAAAAGTGCGTAAATTTTTAGAATGTTAGTATTAAAAAAATTGCGCCCCCTAGCCTACATGTTATTTTTCTTGCGCCCCCCCTAGAGCACCATGATTTTTTCCCCCCCCCCCAATTTCTCTTCACGCCTCCCCCTCCTCTGTATTTTGTGACCACTCCCTTACGTATTTTGCCGATGGTTACGTATTTTTATCCGCAACCATCCGTATCTACAGTAACTGCCGTGTGACTGTAGCATTACAAACACTATATACCATACAGTATACAGTATACATGACTAGACCTATATCTGGATACTGTATAGTGTTTGTAAAAGATAGTGGTAGACCATTATGTACCCACTAACCCCCTCCCATGATGCTGAGGCCCATGGTTGTCACCGGGCTGTGTTATAAACGTTTATATGATGATTGTCAACAATACATACATTTACAATTACATTATACACCGATACAGCTTTTTTGTTACGCAACACTTTTATGGATTGATTTACCATTAACTATAAATGAGTCTAACTCATTGAATGTTTCTTATAATATGCTTGCATTCAGAGCCTAGTTCATATCTGTTATTAAGAGAATCCCATTGGGTTTACATATTATTATGATTTTTTCTTTCAGACATAGGTTGAATTGTTTAGAATGAATAAATACAGGTATAATCCATGAATTATGGACAATATTGTGTTTCAAGAAAATGTTATGAACTTTTGATAACTAACTACTGAAAATGTAAATTCAAAAGTTTGTTTTTAGTACTATATATAATAGTGCTGTATTGCTTAATGAAACCTAAAAGATTCTTGCCAACATTTGTTCCTACATTATCTCTGCATGATGGATTGAACCAAGTTATGTTTCTATTTCTGTATTGCTATTTCTGCTGCTATTGCCCGTGTGACTATTTTCAAATTTTAATGGGTGTTTGTATCCGCTCTTTTGTTAGCACTTCTTGGTATTGGGGTGTGGCATTTGCAAATACATTATTGTTGGAGAACATGTTCGATAACCTCTTGTTAATACTTAGTGGGATCAAAGATATTCTATAATATCTTTGCAATAATTGGTGGCATATATTTGAGGATAGAAGTGCAGTTGGGTTACTTTCTTTATGGGCGTATTGTATGCTATTGTTAGGTTTTGAAAAACTTAAAACAACCGTGTAAGCTATTAAAAAATGCATCGAATGTTTGGACATAACTTTAAATCTCAATGCAGGAGCGCACAAACCATATTCAAAACCTATATACGAAATAAACAGTATTGTTTCATATATTGTCCATATTTGCTGGTATTAGACTGACACTTGAGGTTAGGATTCATTTTTTTCTCATAATGCTTAATATTTCTCTTAAATGGATGGCTACCTATATTGAATCTATGTTTTTCTTAACGGTTTTTCTCAGACCTTTCACACAAATATAAAAGAATACAATTAAAATGTCCCAAAAAAGTATTTTTGAAGTTAATGATTGTTGCAGCGTATATATGTATTTCAAGGTAAAATCAACTCCTGAGTGTGCTTCACATATGGCCTCATAACTCTCAAATGATCGTGCCTATATGGGCCTTTTTTCACATTAGTCTGAACGTCCCAGACAAGACTGGGAAGCGGGAATAGCTAGCCTGCAGTTTAGATTTGAACGTGGAGCGGCCACATCGTAGGGACTATCACACCCAAATCCTGTGGATTTGGGTCTCCTTGTTTGGCCAGCTCTCTGAGCATCGTATATGTCTGGTACATTGTATGTGTGCTGCAAGGCATCCCGTCGTCAGGATCCGTGCGAAGTCACAGCTAGCAGGGCTATCAATCAGACCTGGGGAACGGGCCGAGTAGACGCGGTTCAGGCCCATTTGTAAAAACATTGAAGAGTTATAACACAACGATAACACAACAGAACACCATCTAGCCATCCTGTGTAACTGCATTGCGCTGTGCGCATTTGTGTGGAATAGAAAGCTCATGATTATAGTTGGATACGCTTGGTCGATACTAATGATATGTAACAATGGTATTCGTTTTTGTTGATCAGATATTGCATGGCACAATAATATAAATTAAATCATTGATTACAATTTTAAAGCAACAGAGTTGGATAATGAAATAAACAATCGCAAATGTGAGCATACAAAATTCCACTGACATAACAAGTCATTGAAGTTAAATAACATTGCGGCCAGGTTTACTTGGACAATGATGTCCCAATATATGTTTGCTATGCTATTCTTGGTTCATTATACGGTCTAACAGCACATGCACACCACAGACTACTACTGCGCAGTTCCAAATAGTAGCGCATGTACCGGTAGTTTTTTTAGCACAATTTTCCTACTCTATACTCTCTTTTTAAAGGGACATGCGCATCAAAGGCTCCTTAGATAGATTGAATCAATAATTTTGTTTTTTGATACATTTGACATGTTGCTCCTTAATAGGTTATTATACGAGTGGGGTAGAGATATCAGTTGATATCTCACCTCGTGGTTCTGATAACAGTACGAGTGAGCGGAACGAACGAGTGCTGTTATCAAAACCACGAGGTGAGATATCAACTAAATATCTCTACCCCACGAGTATAATTAGCCTTTTCTCCCACGTATATACTCGGCAACAAGGCATAGAAACCACTTCACTCTAGCACATAACCGGAGCGTGTATTTTTTTCCCAGTGTTTGCTGGGTACCGTTTTGCCCAGAGTGTGCACATGTGTGTGGACAGCAGGATTCATCCTGCCGTGGTTTATGGGCCTTGTGGTCATCAGGGCCTGGTATATGTTTATACAAAGCTTTTTTTCAACTAACTTAACTTTGTGTTCTCGTGATTCTCAGACTCTTTTGAATAATATACTCAGTAAGAACTTAAAAACATTTTATCATTCTTTTAATAAACTGTGCAATAATCAACGATGAAGAATATATTCTTTTTGATGACTTAACATCTTATCTAAAAACAAATCATGTTCCGGGTGACTAGCATGAAAAACGTTACGAATAACAATATATCCTAAAATTACCAATGATAATGAAAACCCTGTATAAATATTTGCCAGTAACTACCATACGTGAAGATATTATTCCAACATTATTATCCATCCATAAACAATACTTTAATGAGTTTGCATGGGAAAAGTTGTATATATATATCAATATTATCTGTCCTACAGTAACAAGTCATATCTTATGAACAGTTGTAAAGTGATATAGTTTCTGAAAATCTATTACTGATTTGGAACTCACATTTTAAAATCAGATGTTTGTATACTTCTGCAGTCTCCCAGGTACAAACTGCGCAACACTCATGGACATATCTTCTAAATAGTCAAATTCACTTGAACTGTTCAGATATGTGATAACGTCGTAACACCAAAATTTAAAACATAAGAAAATTGAGACCATTACAATTCAAATACAAATACAAAAAAATGTAGACACATACCCTGGCAATGTTTCACCTAAAATCCAATGGCTGTTTGGATGGTTGTAAACGGTGATAAATTAAGTAGAACCTACAATGTACAATTAAGACCACCTCTATAATAACCCCACCTTTCTACCTATCGTTGCCTGTACTACTATTCCGCACTGCGCTATTTGTTGGAACCGCTCACCCCCCTGTTAGAGTGATGACTGCGTAAATATTTAGTCGAAAAAATGACAGAGTTCGTAAAAAAGATGAAAAATTGGGAAATTAACCCTTTCAGTGAAAAATAGGGTCGACGGCGCTGGATGGCTCCGATGCGTTGCCCAGCGGACTCTAGCAGGCTCCGTGCAGGCTCCGTGCTACCTCCGCATCACCTTCGCGAGCAAAAATTGCGCGGAGTCTCTCCACTTCTCTGGAGAAGTGGATTTTTCAAGTCGCGTGACAACTCCGCGCGGATGGGGTATTGATTAAAATTCATTTGATCTTTTTTACTTCGCTGTTCGCCGCACAAAGCCTTATTTGGCCCCGACGGACTCCGTCTGCTTCCGTCCCACGTAAAATGAAGGTCGTTCACCTCTGCTGTACGCCGGTGTATGCTGCAAGACCTATCCGCGCCAAGAATAGTGCAGACTGGGAGTCCGCTTTCGTGATCACGCCGCAGTCGATGTCTGTGGTGCCCTGCGGTGCAATTTCTTGCAATTTCGCCTGCGGCGTCACTTCTACTCTGCCAGGAGTGGACATTTTCTTAATTTTTTTTAGCCCTAGCCCTTGGATGGTGTTCGCACGCATAGGGACCGCAGACTCTGTGTTCCCCGTGTTCACTCTAACAGGGGGGTAAAGCCACTCCGAGTATCAGATGTCCTGAAGAGACTTCTGACGCATAACTATTCCTATAAAAGATTCTGGCCAATCACAAGCTGTTGATCTCAGGATGTGAATTAGGTCAAGTGATCAATCCAAGCATTGCTAAAGATTTGCAGACTGTCAGTTTTCAATGCTTATTTTTATATATTTACTCACTCACTCACTCACTCACTCACTCATTCATTCATTTATTTATTTCAGACATAGAATACATAGATAATCAATACATGCATTCGAGTCCATACAAGACAATGTAATAAAAATATACATATACATAGATATAAAATAATTGACTAGACAAAATGCAGTTTGTTGCCATCTTTTAAAAAGATTAGAACTAAATATAAAATACATAGAACTGAGAACAGTACTGACTAGAACATTATTACTATTAAAAAGCCTATTCATAAAGCTAGTGATACATTTTCTGTGAAGTTCTTTAAAAGTCTTTACACCATGTATTGAATGTATTTGATCCAGCTACTTTGAATAGTCTACGTATAAACATCACGATATAAAGGTTAATTAAATTCAAAATTAGGTCACATAAATTAATATATTATGATAATCCAATCACTGGTAAAACATTTCAGATGTAAAATTGACATCTGATACTCAGATTGAGTAAAGCGTGATCACAATTTGAATGTCAGAGAGGACACGTGCTAATTTGCAGCGCATTGTTTGAGAGTTCGCTTCCTGTCATAACACAATTGAATGGCATCACATTATGCTGGTGTCATTTGTCAAATAGCATGCCTAATAGGTCTATAGTTTGTCATCTTACTTAATCCGGTGGAATAAATGCATCAATCGAGTCCAGACAAAGGGATCATGCAAATTGATACTCCTGTCAATTGTGCACCAACTCGACAAATGATATTACATTCACATTACAGCATTTTCATGCTCATCACATCATGGCCACTTAAATTGGCATTATGCTAACTCATTCAGATTGGGATTTTCCGATTGGGTCGTGATTATCAGCATACAGGTCTGTCTGATTTCCCTTTAAATAATACGTTGTAGACTACATGGGGCATAGGTGTGGCAGATCTAACACCAGAAGAATTCAGAAGAATGTAGACAATGGTTTGGATGCTGAAGTTCCTTCTCGGCATGTTGTGCACTGCAGCTGCAATAGGGCGTTATTGCAAAAATGGGGATGAAGATAGAGACGACACACTGCCAGGAAGATCCAAGAGACATGCATGGAAATTTGCAGATAAACACTGGCCTGTATATTGCAATTATCTTTCAAGTAGGATTCTTCAGCAAGAAAAAATGATAACATCAATCACAGGGCTGTACCAAGTCATTTGGAAATATCAACGAAAGTTGAAAGAGAGTCTATTGAATGAATATGATGATGGCTGTTCCTGGAAGACAGCTCCAATGGGTATGATAAGTGAAGAATCATGGAATCTTCGAGTAAAATGGTGGGTGATAAAAACTCACAAGTACTTTCATTTGAATTTGTCAATAATAAAGTCATATGTACCCTATAGCAGGTCATGTGAAAAACATTCTATTCGCATACATGTATATACACCCAAAGCTGGTGGTGCAAACATTACCACCAACATCGTAGAACAAATGTGTGGGCTTAATGATATGAATAAAGTCTATGTGGAGTCCAATCAGGTGGGCATATCAATGGACACCATCGATGCATCGCTAGCTTTACAGGCAAGACTCTTATTGCAGTATTCAGTTATGACAAAAAATGTTGCTCAAACCACCCCAGGACATTTTAAAGACAGAAACACTATACTGATAACCACCAACCTACTTGGCGGTGATTTGAAGTCATTTGGAAACGAGGATAGACTAGGGCAGTATGTGTACTTTACCTGGCACCTCGTCAACCACATAAAGTACCACTTCACTAGCAGCAGTCTCGCCTACAACACTTTAGACATCCATCAGTTTCATGCCCCAAAGTGCTCACTGGCGATATTCCCAGGTTTGCTCTCGCTGTATTGGACACAGTTTAAAGTTGAACCAAAAGCAAAATTTACTATCAATGTATCAGAGAGTGTAAAGGTACCACTTGATTTTCATAGATATGTGACACTTCAACTGAAATGTAGACAAGCATACGTGTTTAAAAGAATAGAACTGAACATAACTATAGGAATGGAGGCCAGAAGCTTGACCTTGCAGAACTGCAGGCCGACAGAGCAGGTGAGAACATTAAATTTTATATGTACATGCAACATCTTTCGATACAAGAATTTCTCGTTCTTCAAATCCCCCTATAGTCTAGTCATTGAACCTCAGATGATGGGTTAGGCTGGACAAAATTGGCAACAAAGGTTTTTCAACTGATTTTTACTCTTCAGGACCTACTGTTTGAGGGGAAAAAAGTTTACCACTTTTTGCCCTGGGCAACGTTGTGAAAAATGGCGTTTTTCAAAATGGCCGCCAAAATACCATATTTTGCCATTAGACTACTTTCTAGGATACTTAGAGACATGATATTGGTGTCTAAAACCGTGTTTTCAAGTATGGAGAATTTAATGGTGTAATGAAAAATTCACTTCAGGTGTCGGCCATCTTGGATTTTCAAAATGGCTGCCACCAACGGTCTTTCATATATAAAGCTTTATGTTAAGACATGCATTGGTATTTAAAACAAATTAATGGTCAATGAAAAATGTTCGCATTTTATTCATTTGCCTCTGACTAAAAGTCTATATTACATAAACGGTAAAAAAATGAAATTGATGATAAAATAATCACATCACTGTACATATAACATATAACAATATCACACATGCAACTCTCTACCCCTGACTCTTAGTCTGGAAGAATTCCAGTAGACCTTGTTTTGTGGTGTGCAAAGCATTCTATTGCATTTCTCATACAATTCATACCTGCTGATTTCAAATCCAGTTGATGACACTCTGTATCTGTTGAGCGTTTTGAGATATTACGCAATTAAGTGGCGGCCATCTTGGATTTACGTAAATTGCCATAAGTTGGAAACCGGTTGTCCGAATTTAATTTTCTTTTTTTTAAATTACATGATTTTTTGTGACGAATAATTTGCTTTATGTTTTTGGACTGGAAAGATACTTTTAAAGTTAAGGCCATTTTGGGTTTTTGTGTAAAGACGTACTTTAGAGATTTTAAGAATTCAACATTTCTATTGAATGCATGATTGATTTCTTTTCAGACAAAGGAATCGTTTTATATTATAGAACTCTTCAAATAGGTTTATTGATATATATAGAATAAAAAATGTTTACAATTTACCATATTCTTAAATAAACAGGATATAAACATGATATACCATCATTGGTACTATAATCTTGCCATATTTCTGCCATGCTTAATTTTGCACAGTACCACAACATCATGTCACACAGTGCCATAACAATATTCGCACAGTACACTCTTCACTTCAAACACATTTTCTTCTTCACTATCATCTTCCTCATTATCATCTTCACAATTATCCATTAGAACGTGCTTAGTATGTTAATTACAACATACATTCCGCTTTCCGCTTCCATCACGGTGCGGGGTCAATTAGGGATTGACTAGCTGAAGGAGACAATGCTACATTCTATCATTCCATGCAAAAATCACCGCCAATAACCCACGCTGATTGGTCAATCAGCATGCTCAATTTTGCGATGGAAAACATGCTCCAAAAAACCCACGGCGCTAGTCTAAACTCCTTACAATATCAATACAGCCGCTGACGACGCAAGGCGCATTTTCTGTAGCGGAGAGCAACAGTTTAGACTAACGCCTCCGCGCGCTCAAAACAAACGAAATTGACGTCTCTGCGCGCTCAAAACAAACGAAATTGACTGGCAATGAGAATGTTATAATATGATTTATTTCAAAATGAAATGGATTTTAGTCACGATAGAATGGTGATTGACCACTCGAGTGGTCAATTCCTACAATTGTCCCACCCCGCACCTCTAACTAGCGTTAGCTCAAGCTTATATATAAAATACGTTTTGTAGTAATTTCAATCATTTTACTCCTTGTATTCGTACCTAAAAGAGAAAATTAAAAAAAAAACATAATGTCAGATTTGATAGATTGAAGACAATGTTTTAAGAAAAAGTAGAATGTATTATGATATTTATATATATTTTGATACAAATTAGTTCATAAAAAAGAAATGTGATAATATTTCATTGGGCAAATCTTTCATTTGTAATCATTAGTTTAGTTCTGGTGCTTAAAAAGGCAGTCATAAAGGTCACGGTTCACAAATTCACTCCATGTCTGTATTTTTGTTACACTGCTTCAGCTTCAGGTAACATAGACAGTATATAAAGCGTTTTTAAAGAGAAAAGTATCAAGTTTAATTTGGAATGTTTGTCAACAGTGTCAGGCTCTATGCTGTATTCGTCTGTTACCATCGAAAGCAGACAAAAATGATCATTGCTAAAGTGTCCTTTTTCTCGCAGAACACCCTCGCCCTACCCACCCTACAGGCAGAGATCAAAGTTTTCAGGCCACACTAGCACATTGTGTTCAAGGTAGCTCACTGCTATGGGCATCACATGAGGCGTGACGCGGTGACCCGGTTTACGTCGTCAAATTTGCCACTTTTTTTATTCATTTTTTTGGAACCCCATCAAATTGCTTTAAATTAACATGGCTCATACTCAATTTGAACAAAATGCAGGCACGACCACCTGATAATACAATGTCTAATTAATTAAAAATTAGTTTTTTTTCAAGGATTATAACCAAGTTTAGTTTAATGCGCAACACTATCTATAACTTCTGTTATAATCAGAGATTGTTTAATGCTCTTTAGTATAGGACCTGAAAGGAATTCAGCGAGCGTGAGGGAGATATTGTAGGAATTGACCACGAGATTGGAGTGTCAATCGCAAAATTGAGCTTTACCCGAACGAAGTGAGGGTAAATCAGACGTTAGCATGCTCAATTTTGCGATTGACACGACAATCGAGTGGTCAATCACCATTCTATCATGACTAAAATCCATTTTATTTTAAAATAAATCATATTATAACATTCAACATTCAAGTCAATTTCGTTTGTTTTGAGCGCGCGGAGACGTCAATTCCTACAGTTTTGAGCGCGCGGAGGCGTTAGTCTAAACTGTTGATCTCCGCAACAACGAAACACGCCTTGCATCGTCAGCGGCTGTATTGATATTGTGAGGAGATTAGAGTAGCGCCGTGTTTTTTTGGGGGAGCGTGTTTTCCATCGCAAAATTGAGCACGGAGATTGACCAATCAGCGTGGGTTATTGGCGGTGATTTTTGCACGGAATGATAGAATGGAAGTTTCACGCGATGATGGAGTCACTGCTCGCATGCTCTGTGCCACCCTACACGGGGTTGAAGATGACAAGTTTCCGGTATCATGGCATGCACACTATTAACGCTCGTAGTACAATTATAATGTAGGAAATCAACAAAACCACTTTGAACGGGCGTGGCTCATTAAATGTGTCGAAGTTGACATTTTCACTTACATGTGTCACAGATAATTAAACTATTTTCCTTTAGTTCTATAGCAAAATTAGATATAAGTATTCATTATAAATACATTTTAAACATACTGAAATATATTCAATTCCCTGCAAGGTTCTATCAATAATATGCAGTACATTCCCAAGAAGCTAGTTCTGATGCTCCCGTGACTCGGGGTTTGATGCTGGTCCGGGTTACTATGTCATGGCTCACATATAAAGAACATTGACGACCTTGCAACTGCCCCAATCAGGTATCGGGTGATAGTGGGCTGCTCGCATGCTCTGTGCCACCCTACACGGGGTTGAAGATGACAAGTTTCCGGTATCATGGCATGCACGCTACACAGCCACGCCACCTGGTAGGAGGAGACAACGCCACGGGCGCAGGTGAGATTGATCACACTTGTCTTCCTTGTAGGTTTTGCTAATTTTTGTTAAATTCAATATAACCTCGATTCTTAAGAACAGATGATGTACTTCAATTTAGATTTCAGTCTTATGAGCGATGAGAAATCAAATCTAAATGTAATGATAATGTTATTCTTAGACTGTAGTGAATGAACATTGATAGACATTTTAATGGCCAGTGTGCAAATTTTTGTGGTCAATATTATCAAATTTTCTAAAACAGGTCTGTGTGCATTTGGAGCTCTAGAATTGATGACGTCATCAACAGATGAGCACAAAGGCATCTTCTGTGATGATGGGGTCTTCACCCTTCCAACACAGCATGTCTTCAAAACGGGCAAACACACACTGCTGTTTCTGATCTATGGCATAAAAGGCGTAGCATCTTTAAGCTTAGACATCACACACAAACTATCTGCACTACAAAATGTACTTTCTTCTGATTTGTATTTAAATCCATCCAACACAAGGTTCACCTATTTGCGTACTGAGAGAAATTTTCAATTGCTTCTGTACCCTTTCCACAGGAAACAAATATTAACAATCCAAATACCTAATTATAATTATATATTCCACTTGCATAGTTACATTTTCATACAGGTTGTGAACAGACATGCACTGTGTAATTTTATGTTTAGCCTATCGGAAGATCGCATAGTCTCTCGGAGTAAGCAATATAAATTCAGCGAAACTGGAAGCTTAAAAATAGTCGTAGTTCCCAGATTCTCCGTCTTCATAGATTTCAATTTTTCTCACAATAGGACTTGCTTGAACAGTACTGTTCTGGTGCACGTTATATCCAATATTTCTAATAGTAACAAGCCACAATTCTGCTCTACAAAGAACTATGAACCCACAAGAAATGAGTACACTGAAATATCGATGTTTAATGTATTCGACTGCAGAATATTGGACATTTCCTATTGGCGGATCATTAAGCTCATTTTTACCTATCAAAAAGCATGTGTCAGTGATAGTTGGGATCTAAAGTATAGTATTTTACATACACATATATCTATCACTGGTACACCTGAACACTATAATAGTCTCGCCACTGATTTCATCCACTCTCTTTTAAATATAACCAAAACACTGTCATTTCTTACTAATCATATAGATATGTTCTTCATGATATTGTCATCTGGAGATTCAGTAGTAGTAATCATAAGGCAATACACACACGTGACAATCCGGTATAACAATATGCAGGTTAATAGCCAATTTCAAGGAGCTCCTTTTGGTTACATGCATAAAGATCTGCTGGAACCACGTATGTGCATGGACCTATGCCCTATGAACCCTGATCTTGTAAAGTATGGATTTTACACAACAAAGCTAAATGAGAATAGGAAAATGAACCAGGTACAGTATTATTTCTACTTAGGACAACAGTTTCAAGGCCCTTTATTAGAATCATGTTGGACATTCATAATGGGTTATCATACTCATGGTCTGTATACCAATGTATATACTAGAGTAAGAATCAATGTAATATTTATGAGACCAAAAGCTTTATCATGGCGAATGGCCCATGCTGGTTGTCGCCAGCAAGAACAGTCTCTTTTTAATTTTTCATCGTACAGACAGTTTGTGATGTTTGTTGAGAGGGAATATTTCCGCCACGAACACCTGGATATAGCAGATTTTCATGCTGTTCTCTTCTGGCATATCACTATATCTGATGGACTAGCATTGTCCGAAGAAGAGGTTCATAGAATATGCGTAGATATCGGTAGATTACATTACATCCATTACATGGAAGTTAAAGATCAACAACAACATATGTTTACTTTCTATATTCCAGCAAATGTTCTCAGGTTAAATGAGATGATTTTTTGTGATCGCAAATATAGTGTGAAGGTTTTTTTGAGGTTATATCCTGATTACTGCCCAACAATGTTGAAACTTGGGATTGCATCCATATTATTCTTTGTGCCATGCGATTTGCAATTTCAGAACTCTGGTGTTGTGTGCACTGGAAATCCCATATGGACTAATGTAAATCATTGTCCAGTTACCAGAAATGCCCTCAAGTCCAATTTCCTTGAATCATTTCACCATCCGAATTTGATTTTGCCACCGCGAGTTAATTTTTTATCTAATTATCTAAAACATCCTCTTCTAAGACCTTGCAAACTAGGGAATCGATCACAGAATTTTAGGACGGTAGGACCTAGCCAATATGAAAACTATGGAAACAATCTTACAGAACCTCCAAGACCTCTGGAAGCACCGAGCCGATATGTACATCCTAGACCTCCTGCTTCAAAATCCCCCAGATATTCTAAAAAGCTACATTCTAGCAAGCCTACAAAATCATCTAGAATATTCAGCTCCAAAGACCGCAGTGCATCATCTGATGTATTGAATTCTAGAATACCTATTGGACCGCCTAGACGGTTTAGTTCCACTTCATCGAAAACAATGCTCAAATCATTCAACTCTAGAAAATCAAGTGAATTTACTGGATTGATACATGCAGTAAAATTAGACAGACAACGATCTACTCAATGCGACATACTCCCAAATGAGACAGATAGGGTGCACGTGATCAGGAATTATATTGAGCAATACATTTCAAGTGGGACATTCTTCACGTGTAATGACTACACAGTGATCTTGAATTACCATGTTTGTAATGGTAAATATGACTGTCCTGGTGGAGAAGATGAGGAGAACTGTACAGTGTGTGATGCACAGTCCACTGCAGCGAATCCTCTCTCTGATGAACACTGCTATTCCACATGCAAGCAGCCGCTCTGTACCTGTGCACCTCTGTACTTTCAGTGCACTTCCGGTGGCTGTGTGCCCATGTCAACCATATGCGACTGCCACAGTGACTGTGTTGATGGTTCTGATGAAGTAGCCAGCTTGTGTTCATATTTCAGCTGTACATATTCCAGGCTCCTTCACAACGCAACTTCATTTAAAAATTATGGCGAATGCTTAGGTCAAACGGCTGAGACAGTTAGGGTTTCTACCGCCCAGTTGTGTGATGGGACCTCACAATGCATCTTTGGAATCGATGAACCTCAGTCCATGTGCAACAAGTCACTGTACATAGCAGGCTCTTTGAGATGTGTGCGTGACCGAACTATGGTACACATTAAACAAATATCAAAGGATTATGTCCACTGTCCATTATCCAATGATGACACAATACACATCTATTTCAATGCACACTTTGAACCTTTCTGCGACACTAAAGGCTTTGCAGTCCAATGTGTCCAGGTTAATGCTATGCCGGCGATTAAAGCTGAAACTAAAAGCATATTTTTGGATAATGTACCCAGTGTATTTAAAAACAAAGACCACTTTTGAATATATCGTATTTGTTAGTATTAACAATTATAAACACGCCCATTTCTGAACTACCAGAAACCTTTTTTACTGGACTGGAGTATATCACAACATTATCAATCAATTATTGTTCATTGATCACATTAATATTATCTACACCATTGAAACACCTAACATCTGTTAGTCTGAGAGGAAATCCGTTAACCTATATAGCATTTACCACTACACTCAATTTACAGATGTTGGATGTATCACACACATACATAGTGTCTATAAAACATATTTCTTTGCTTCCAAATTTAAAATCTCTTTTTGCACAAAACTCGCAAATGAATAATGAGGTTATTGATGAATTGGCCGTTTCAACAACCCTTGATACATTTGCATTTTCTCATTCAAATATCAATGTTTCTAAACTTGGGGATGGCATATCCAATTGGCTTAAAAAGATTAGATATCTAGAGGTAACAGACCACGCCATTTGCTGCCTAGCTTCGACAGATGCAATCTGCAAATCTGACTCCCATCGTGAACACAGATATAATCTGTATAATCAGTGTCAATCCATCTTGCAAAACAACTCTATTTCTACGTCCCTCCAATTCTTGATGATTGCAATCATAGTTTTTAATGTCATGGGCATGTTGTTTTATATAAAAAGAAAGAATTCTACCAACACATTCCTGATCTTTGTTCAGATGGCCGCTGATATACTGTTAGCCATGTACCTAGCCAATATTCTTGCAGTACACTACCTAAACAAGGGTAACAGGGAGTACTTTGTAATAGTGTGGCAACACTCTATCTGGTGCAACCTAGCTGGTAGCACACACCTCATATCTATCACAGTATCCAGAACCTCATCTCTTGCTCTTGGAATATACAGGTCCTGTCGACACCTTCTGAAATTTTTGTCATTCCGGGGAGTTGCAAAGAAAATTTACATTGTTATGTGTGTGCTGTGGGTCATTGTGTGCCTCAGTTGTCTCATTCCTTTCTATCTCTACATGAATATGGAAGTAAAAACAAATGTGTGCATCTATGACATCAATTCACTGTTTGTTGTCGTCTATAATGTTACAATAAATTTTCTGGTTGGAATTGGCATAGGTCTATGCTATTCCAGTTTAATTGTTGATATCAAGAAGTCACTTAGGGCCACCAAGTTTAAGAACAAAAAGCGACGAATGATCATCCGGCTGTGTGTAATGATGATCACCACATTTCTAGCCTCACTAACAACTGTTGTTCTCACCTTTATTGCTTACTTCTTTCAAATGACAGAAAACATCTATGTCTATGTTACTTTTATTGGAAGCATTGCTCCAGCCATTGCAAACCCACTAATTAACACACTGACCACCTCTGAGTTTCTGCATCATTTCAGTGCTCATATACCCAGCAGGGTAATTTATGCAGCCTTGAAAACTACAGTGGCAAGCATTTTTGAATTGCTGTGGAGATTGGGATGCAGTCAGGCACGTGTACTGTCTAGGCAAGGATCAAGGCGGGAAAAAGGCCATGTGAAGATGGCCGAAAGCTTCAGGTAGCTTCAAAAATATATAGTTCAAAAGTACAAGTATAACTCAAAATGATTAACAGAACTTTGAACAAATGAATATTTAACATAAGGGCCTAGACTATTTACTCTGATTGGTCTTGTTTGACTGCCCAAGGAAGCTCAATACTGTACAATTAAAATGCATCATAATTTAGTGTGGACTTCCACCATACCTGCTCATAAAAGGTTAATGTAAAAAGTTGAAGGAAATATGGTTACTAAAACAAATGTGTCCAAACTGGACATTAGAAACAGCATGTTCTCACAATTGAGATTTTGAAGTTTCCACAATTATCCCAATCATTGTGGACACAATTGGACACAATGGATACATGATGTCTCCACCAGTTTCCACATCAGGATGGCCACCGGTGGACACAGGATATGTCCACAATGGAAACACGCTGTGTCCACATGTTTCCAGAGCGCTGTGGACACCAGTGGACCCACAGCATGTATCCACACCCGTAGAAACTAAGAGCAGGGCGTTTCCACAGTTTAAAGCGAGTTCATTCTTTTCCTGAGATAAGTGTATGCATAACTAAAGTAGCAGAAAAAAATAGAATAACATATAATTGTTTGAAATACTCATTCATCATATCCATCAAATATTCTTCATAAAGCGACAGCAAAGAGGTGAAAATGCAGAAGAAATATTTTTGAACTTTTCTACATATTGGATGTTCTTGCTCCAAAAACCTTTGATGCCTCTTCCTATTTAATATTCCAATTCCAGGCTTCAAAGTGAGATTATATTAGATTTAGGAGACTCGATTTCCCAAGGTTCCCTACTTTAAATTTTGCTGTAAATAGCTTTTCAATCTGGATTCAGTAGAGTAGCCACTCTGTTGTCAACAATGTTATTGCTATTATTAGCAAATATTGCGTACAGTAAGCATGTGTGATGATTACATCTAATTAAAATATGCCAGTTAAGAGTACATGTACATATTAGATTAACAGGTAATTACAATAAGGGGTGAAAATGAAACATACATTGTATTAGAATACCTTGTACAGAATATGTAAACTATGTAACATGGACAAAATAGAAAATGAAATTCATCTCCTTTTTGAATGTTCTGTAACGAAACTAGTTCTTCAGTAGGTCTCCAGTGCGCTAGGTTGGTTGCAGCGGTGTATATAATCGCACCAAATATATGTAAATTTAATAGGTGACTCTATAAGCCCATAGGGCTGGGTCATTGTATAGTAATATATATATATGGCTTATATATATACTATATATATATATATATATATAATATATATATATATATATATATATATATATATATATATATATATATATATATATATATATATATATATATATATATATATATATATATATATATATATATATATATATATATATATATATATATATATATATATATATATATATATATATATATATATGTGTGTGTGTGTGTGTGTGTGTGTGTGTGTGTGTGTGTGTGTGTGTGTGTGTGTGTGTGTGTGTGTAAACATGTTTTTTTGTTTCATATATTATAATAATGTATATGTTACTGTATATCTATGTAAATGGCATTGGCACTGAAATAAACCATTAAAACTAAACTAAACTGCATTTAATAGGACAAAATGTATTACAAGTACAGAGGTTTAGAGGCTTGAATAAAAATGTTCTTGGTGTATACTGTATACCATGTGTAAGCCATGAGTGTGTGATTTTCATAGAAATAAACTATATACTTGGCTCCCTTATGGTTGAGCTCTCTTTACATGTGTGAAAACATAAAAATAGTATACATACATATATATTTTTTAGATTTTGTTGCTGTAAGCAATTTAATGAAACAAATCGAAAAATTAAACATGAGCATATAGAAAATGAAATGGTTGATGAGAGAATCAGCATCGCAAGGTGTTACGGGAAAAGGCCCTTGTAAAACAAATTGACATCAGAAGAAGGATTCCAAATGTGCTTTGTATTGATCGTCTTATTTACGTTGCATTGGTCAAATGAAGATAATGTAATTTTCAAGTTGTAATGAAATAAAGTGTAAATCGAGTAATATGAATTAACAATGTAAAAAGTGTGTATACTCATCAAAAATAGAATTTAGTATTACACAGAATTTATGATCATTTAATATGAATGATTAACAAATGGCATACACAGTACAACACATTGTATTGCCATACCGCACATTACCTATTAGTCTTATTTTCTTTTATCTAGTAGATTCTTGTTTATGAAATCGGTAAATACACCAGTGCAGTGACATTTCAACACAATTCACCTAAAGACATAAAAAGTAATTTACTTTGCATTGATCACCTTTTCCACTGGTGACAGATTTCCTCCCCTCTCTATCTCTTTTCCATGTATCTTTGACAGAAACATGGAGGTGAATTACGTTTCACGGGCAAGTTGAATTCAATGCTTACATGCATATTGTTCACAATTATTTTGTTTGTTTGATAAGATCATTACTTGGAATATTGTCCAAATACTGCATGTATGAAACCATCAAATGTTAGAAAAGAGTGTATTTAGTGATGAGCTATTGCATGAATGTGTTAGTGTTTTAAATGGTGAGGCTATTTGATAAAATCATAGTTGGTGAGCTGTATATCAATATTCAGTACAACCTCCAATTGAGACCACCTCTCTATTGAGACCCCGATAATAAGACCAGTTTTCACAGACCAAACCTTCATAAAGCTACCAAAATGAGCCTCCATATAAAGACCACCTCTCTATTGAGACCACATAACTCTAATGTTCTGACAGCAAGTTCAGAACGATAAATTTTCAAGCATAACTAAAAGATAGTAATGAAAATGAAAATAAAAATTTTAGGAATGAAATGCTATATTTTTGCCAGATCTACATCGCAATTTTGATTATTCTGATTGGTTTACATAATAGTGAACACTTACATGAAAATGGCATTTTTCTAGTGTCTGTGAGAGACAGACAGACATTTTGAACAAGTCAAAATTGGGGATTAGGTATGTACCATGATTGGAACAGCAAAGTTTGTTTATATTTTTGATTTGCATACACATTTATGTATCACCAATTATGTGACTACTCATGTGTATGCAAATCAAAAATATAAACATTGCAATTCCAATCATGGTACCTAATCACCAATTATTCACCAATCAGAATAATCAAAATTGCAATGTAGATCTGGCAAAAAAATAGCGTTTCATTCATATAATTTTCATTTTGATATTCATTACCATTTTTTAGTTATGATTGAAAATGTATTGTTCTGAACTTGCTGTCAGCACATTAGTCAAAACGTTGGTCCTAATAGAGAGGTTCTACTGTACTTTAGATGGCTGTTTATGGCATCATTCTACATACAGCAAAAACAAGAAGAAATGAATGAGATTGAGAATGTTAGGGTGATCGTACATACATACACATAACTTACATTATATGTTAAGTTTATTATTATTATTTTAATTTAAAAAACGGTTAGACTTTTTAAACAAAATCCTATTGTAATGGTGAAGATGTATAAATACATTAATTTTCAGTTACAATCACATTGTATACTAGTATTTTATAAACGATTAAATGCAATCAACCAAACATTTCATACGCCTAGGAAACACAATTTTTAAAACAGAATAAAATGCATACATATATTATATATATTCATTTGTGAAATTTGAGTACAAATCAACAGTGAAATTGTGTATACATAAAGAATTGACTAGATAGAGCATCACAGATACATGTATAAATTTTGCATAATAATGTACAATAAATAACATTACCTTTATAAAATAACGTCTATCTGACAGTATACTTTACACTTTTTCTAAGCTTTCAATAATGCTTTTACTAATACACAATACCTGTTTATTAATTTTTTATTCTTTGGGCTCATTCATTTTCATGCTGTAACTATAATTTGGAGTATTGCAAAGTAACTTATGGAAAAAATATAGTGTACAGTCTACATACAACATATCCTCTTTTGAAGTTATAATATGACAACGGTAATTACAAGTTTGACATACTAAGTAAAATGCTCACATCTAAATAGAGAATACTCATATAGGAAATGATTAGTTTTTTCTTATTTCGCAATGAAATATTCTCCCTTGGTGTAACACAAAAATCGGATAGTTTAAACATCAATCAGAGTGCTCAGTGATACTCTCTTTCCAATAATGTCATCATTTCCCAAACAGATTTGCACACTCCCAATTATCACATGCCAAATTGTGTTCACATAAATTTACAGTTTTGTCCAAACCAAACAATTGACCAAAACGACACCACAAAAACATGTCAGTCTAGCGTCTGTACAGCACGATCACATAATACTTTCATTTCCTAAAGTACACTTGTTCTATTTGCTCCAGTCTGAAGCTGTATTGAATCTTGCTTGCCTGAATTAATAATTTTGGGATGAAAATGTATTCATATCAAATACTGTACACAAAAACACTTGACTACAAGGATGTGAAGAAGATGGTTGGTTGATAACAAATTCAATATTAAAGACATACCTGAAGACAATCGTTCATGTTACTACATCTAGTGGCCCTGACAGGATTCAAACTCATGATTGAGTGTTTATGATACCAGCATTATCAGTATCATCATCCCAAGCAGCACTCATTAACTCAATAACAAATTCATACACAAATATAATTCATCAAAATCTTACTACAAAATGGTACATTTCTTTCTATGCCTATTATATATGTATTTGATCATGAATTGCATACAAAATTCTTACTGGTAAAATAAAATCTGCTACATGATTTTCTACATTCTGCACAACACAAATAACATTCTTCTAATTTCTGCGCAGATTCATCGAAACCAAATTTAAGTATTTTACTTTCTATGTATTATAGTTGAAAAACTCAAATCTTGCAAACAGTTAAGTGATGTAACTAAACTCAGTGTTCATTCATAATACCAATGAAATGAAACAATTCAGGTAAAAAGCAATATAATTTGATTGACATATATTATTTAGTAATATTACTGTATTCACTTTGAGTGTTCCTGACAATAATCTAAACGTACATGACAATCTAATATGCATTCAAGTTTGTACTTGAAAGAGGCTAGGTATTGATTTATAAAATTCCGTTACAATCCATGTGCCTGACAACTATAAAACAATAACATCTAGTATCAATACTGATTTTAAAGGCCACAACAAACTTTCCACACAATGAAAACACTATGATAAATATAGAATCTCGTTATCTCGACGTTGTAGGGATACCAGGAAAATGATTGAAATACTCAATATTCGAGATAACCAGCCTACTACATGTATGCTCAAAATGCTGTTGAAAGGAAATAAAACTAACCTGGAGATAATCAAGATTTGAGTTAAGCACTATCGATACAGTACTGATATCGTAGGGAGGATACAGAAGAACGATTTTGAGAATTACACTACGATTTCTTACGTTTTTTCCTATTTCTTCTCATTGCTGCGACTATTACGAACGTAAAATGGTTCTGTAGCTTCCACAAATTACGGCTTTCTTCATAACTCGCCTGAAATTACGTCTATTCCGATTGTTTCACTTATATTACGCATTTTACGGAGCTTCCTGTAATAAAAAGAATATTTCTAAAAGTTCAAATACACGCCGACATTTTGACAGATTTTCATTTCATTGAGTGTCTGTACGGCGTCAGCACTTCCGGTATCAATTTGTGGCGGGAATAAATGAGAATGGTCGAACAAATCTGAATATTTATGAGCGAAAGGTAGCTGCCATTGTGTGGAAATGTAAGAATTTATTCTGATTATTACGTTTATTTCTGTTTATTTCAATAATCGTAAGTATCGTAGTTTCGGTGACTGAGCAGTTCCAAGAAAATCGTAATAACTGTAATTTTGTTACGAATTGTTACGAATTATTATGCTTTCTTACGCCGATTCCTCTAATTTTGCTTACCATTCTGTATCCTTCTTACGATATCAGTAATGTACATGTAGTGATTCTACGGCATATATCAATGTGTGATGCATGTGTTCTGCAGTGACCAAGATCAATGTTCTAAAAAGAGCCATTGCTTTAATAGGTACATGTACATGTACCTAATTCATAGACACCAGAATTATTTTTGAGTATTGAGCGCAGAAGCAAGAATTACATCATGCCTAATACATAACTGCACATACAATGTACATATTGTTCTGTGTCTTACGTTGGTATGTTGATCTCTATGAAAGAACCATGACAACATCATTCATCAAGATGACATGCCCATAGTTGGTCAGAATGTCCTTCTGACTGCCATGCAGTTTTTCTGACAATGATAAGCCTTCCCCATTAACAGTCACTAGTAGATTTTCAATTCATGATCTATAATGCATAGGCAGATTGAGGTTAAGGCGCAATCCACCTTTTCCCCAAACACTGTATTTCAAATGGGGCTTTCAGCATCTCCTTGAGCTTTGGTGAGTAAAAAACCATGTGAAATACACTACTTTTTCAAAAACCTGGATCTGCGAGTGAATGTGTGTCGTCTCATGGGGCGACCTGGCAGTAGCGGTTTGTGTCGACATTCCTGGCCATGAGCAGGTCTGGTGCCGCGTTGGGCGTCTTGTGACAGAACCACAGGCGAGGCACCACCTGGTCCTGCAAACAGACACAGCCCCGGTCTTCAAAATACATATATTCCCAATGTTTTTAATATCAAAACCAACAACAATGATGCCAGAGATTGTATTCTTAATAGTATAGCTGACGCAAAAGTGAGCATTATGACTTCTTTATACTACAAATATCATGATTCTATTACTCATATAATTATTATGTTATTACCTGCTTCAGTCCAAAATAATTCCAAATTTCAAATGTAATTTATTATCAATTTTGAAGTATATAATTTATTTGATAAATAACAAATGTTGTTTATTTTTTCAAAGGAAGTTTGAAATTGATGATAAATCACATTTAGAATTTTCGAATTATTTTGGACCCAAGCAGGTATATATAATAACAATCAACATAAGAATCAAATGAGTTATAGAAATATGAGTAATAGAGTCATGTGACCCGTCTGCTTTATACTACATAACAAGGATCAACTGGACATACCAAATTGTCCATGATCAAAATCACCAGTTTTAAACATACCTTGAGGTATTCGACAGCGATAGGTGACACATTTGCGCAGCCGTTGAGATAGATCTCATCAAGATGTGGGCACGAGTTAGCGAGAGCGAAGATGCTGGCGTCGGTGACCTGGTTGCAGCCAGACAGCACAAGGTGGCGCAGCGGGCAGCGGCGCGCGACCGCCACCACGCCCGAGTCACTCACCTGCAACCACAGCGCCCACCGAGATAAATGGAAAGGAACTTCAATGCGTTGACAAATTCCACTATTTTGGAGGTGTATCCTTGTACAGAATGCTACTAAGATTGATGATGACATTACAGCACGCATTAGCGTAGCCAGTTCGTCGTATGGTCGGTTGCAGCAAAGGCTATGGTCAGAACATGGCATACGACTCAGTACAAAAGTTCGGGTGTAAGATTTCTACCAAGTACAAACAAAGCCATCTACAGTATACACTATTCACTATATAATATTAACATGAAGTTTAAGTAAATCTTATGCAACTGATAAGTGAGTGCTACATATTTAATGGGAAACATAAGTGCAATATGTACATGTACCTGTCTGCAGCCCTTGACACTGAGAAAGGACAGCTTTGGGCAGTTGTCAGCCAGCCTGGTGAGCAACAGGTCATCCACAAAGCTCACCCCGGCCAGGTCGAGGTGCTCGAGGTTGCAGCAGTTGGAGGCAAGAGCATCAAGAACAGATGCATCCAGCTGCAAGTGTTGGAAGAATTTGCCTTATAATTATGAGGCTTTTGACATTTCATTGGCTGAGTACATGTAGATGCACAAAGATAGGTTTTGTTATGATAGCGACGTATATGTAGGTTCAAGAATTTAAACATGAGAAAATACTTTTTGCCAAATATGTCCAAGCCTAAACTGAAACTTGGAAAGAAACATTGTTCATCTGCTTATGTGTTAACGTGAATTATAGGACCATGCAGGCCAGTTAAAAACTTATATTATTAAAATTTGTATCGCTTTTGGTTCATAGAGTGTTGAAGAGCAAGTGAAAGAGTTTCGGAAAATACATGTGTTTTTGGATGTTGAAAAAAACATTCTATTAAACCCTTCGTTTCTTAGCTATTTCGCTGACTTGACAGAAAACAAAACTGCTACAAAGATCACCATTGTTACAATTTAACCTCCAAGAAAAGCCTCTATAAATTTGTATTTTTTAACAGAAATCGACATGTTGTAAAGAGATGGCCTAGAAAGTATAGCATGTTATGTTTTCACTTAGATTGTAAAGCCAAAAGTTATCAGGTTTGTGATGCTCGTGGCTCCTATCAGAAGCAAACTAGACTGGCTGTCAGCAAATATACTAATTATAGAACAAGTGTGTTTAGTACATTTGATTAGCTTTTAATAATCTGCCCACGTGAGTCGTGGCAGGGTAATAGTCTTTATATTACCAGTTTAAACTAGGAAACTAATGTGGTCAGATATTGCTGACAAAGGCTTGTGAAATTAGTATATTTATAGCTGCTGGTTGATCTCTAGTATTCTTGATTCGTGATGCTGGATTCTGTATACTTGTTCTAAATTGATGTCTATGTTTGAATGCTTGTATTCTGGACGTTTGCATGGAATAAAATATACAAATGACATTAAAGTTTAATTAATCAAAAGAAACGGCTTCTCCCTCCTGTGAGCCATAATCAGAGGAGGGTGGCGCCCCAACAAAGAAACCAAAGATTTGCCAATGTAAAGTGGCTCAATCCTTTACAATGTGTGATTAAAAATGCATGATATATCTGAATTTTGACACGTAGGCAAATTATGGATTCAATTGTTTAGAATATCTTCCAAACATTTAGCTTTTGCCGCCCCCAATTCAAATTGAATGCTTGGAGATGTCATTTTGAAAAGCATACTTTGGTCACTTCCCCATTTTGAAAACATAAATGTGAGACCAAAAAATCAAACAAACTTGAAAATCCCCAAAAACCTGTACTTTGTCATCAGATCATCCATTAGGCCGACACCCCTTTTGAGTTCCATTTCAAAGGTGAGTGTTGAAATAAGTGCATTTAGCATCTTTGAAATGAACAATGCTCCCAATTGATGTGCTTTTATGTGTGCTCTTCTACTTTATTTGAGGCACTCTAATGAAAGGCTCCTTCCACTATATATTACATGTAGGTGATAAAAACCTAAATTAGAAGACTAAGTTCTTAACAGTTTCCTTGTGAAAGGCATATGTGGGAAGTTAAATGGTGCTATCATATGGTGATAAAAAAGGCAGAATAGTGACTGGGTAAATCACCAGTGTCGAAACGTTTGAATGAGAAATGTCTCCTACAATGCCAAAAATAAAATTCCATCTAACATCATACATGTATTGTAATAGAATAACTCCACTATTTAACCATTCTGTATGACAAAAATCTATAGCAGTTTTCATTAATCTTTAATTTGATCTATGTTACTCATTATGACCATCTTAGAAGGATGTTAAGCCTATCAAACTAAAGCAAACATGTTTATTCAATGTTCAACTATTTATTGGTACTTTATTTCTAAACATAAGCATGGTACACCACAAAAAAGAAGACAAATACAAAATTTTCAATCCAACAGTTTTTCATTTACCTTCTTACAACTGAGTGAGAGGCCTGTAACGTTGCTGGCAGTCTCGGCATTCTGTAACCAGGGCAACAAGGAAACTCCGGTAATGTTCCTCATTAGGGATAAAGCGAGATATGAGAGCTGCAGGCAATACCTACAAATGACAAGCGAATGACTTTCAAACCTTTGTCAATGCTATCCGCAAGTTTTTTTTCTCCACACTAAAATGATTTCCATGTTGCGAAAGAACCAGATCAATGTATTGAGCCTTTCTTCTATTGAGATGTAAAATAAAAAGTAGCAGCATTAGGAAAGTTGTGGCATATACATGTACATGTACATTATGTCACAGCCATTTGTATGAATTTTTATTAGGTTAACTTTTTTTCCCATCTGGTTTATACATATGAGTAGATGAGATCATTTTCTTTAAATTAGGTAACATCTGTAAAAGTGCAATACCTATTTCTTATATAAAAAAAACCCATGTGATTTGCATAATAGTTAGCATAAAATACAATTGAAATTCGTGAAGTTTTAAAATTTGGCAACAAAAGAAACATGAAAATTTGAAACACCTGCCATTTTTCTATTTTAATGTTATTTTCGAATTTCTGTTGAAAACCGGCATACAATGCAGGATGAGAAAATTATGACATCTTTACATATACACATTTTCTGTTTGCTTGTTTGTTTGTTTTCGTTCACTGAATAAGCAGAACAAGTCAAATGGACCACACACCTGGCAACTTGTGCGAGTCCGCAGTCCGTGATGGGAGACAAAATGGAGCCTGAGAGATCTAATTGTTCCAGATGAGGACCAATCACCTGCAAGATCTGAAACCATACAAATGAAAGTGTCACATAAGCTCATCCATCACTGGTGCCAGAGGCAGGGGTCCCCTTTTCCCTGTGACAAAATGTCGTTTCTTGTGATTTTTGTCATGCCTGTGAGCTTTCGCCTGTACAAAGCAAATGTAATTCTCTTGTTGCACCTCACCATGTAGACATCTCACTAATAGGTACACTTCACAATCATACATATTTTCATTGTCCTATTTGCCAAACATGCATGTATTTGACAAATGGGCACACCTCAGAAATGGGGCCACTTTTTGTAGGCCCCGCCAGTGTCCCTAATTGTGAGGTTTACAGTGCCTAAAGACCCCTGGCCTTCTGTGAGTGAGTGCGTGAGTGAGTGCAGGTCACCGACCTGAGCGAGCGTGTCGTCGGTGAGAGCGGGGATGCCACAGAGCCGCACGGCTGCGAGGCGCGGCAGCCGTGTGACGACGTCCACCAGCAGCGCGCCGTCGCCGACCATCACACCGCACAGCGACAGCGTCTACCAGTCACACGTATTCACAGTTTAAATGGCGGGTTAATCAGCGTCTGACGGGGCAACAATAGAATCAAATGTATTACCAGGGTACAGTAGAAATTTCTCCATTAAGACCGTCAAATAGATAGAGTTACATCAGGTGGTTTTCATATAGAGGTTGTCTCATTACGGAGGTTCAAGACTTTGATCTCTTTATGAAAGATTTGGACTGCGAAATGGTGTTTTATTATAGAATGATCTGAATTGTGACGTGCATGTAGCTGTGAATCTGTGATTAAAGGTTCTACGGTATTAATGCTTTCATGTCCATGAATTAGGTAGGTAGGGTTTCCTTGGTAGATTTCAAATGTTCATGTCTTGATGTGCACAAATTTCAAAGCAATTAGTAATTACAAGATTATCTATGGTGAATAATTCTTTTCTATTTTTAGATATTTTGTACATAATAGTAATTGCTACACTTTGGAATATCATAAAATACGCCCATCAGCATGCTATTTTATTGACAAGTTTGCAGTTACTTAATTTGCTCCATTTTGTCTGTATCAATATCACTCTCATAAAAAAAACAGGTTATGGCCACTACATCATTTATGTTTCCTGTTACATTCCATCCAATCTGGTGAAAGCTTCCTCTATAAGCCACATGTAAGAAAACAGTAGCAATATCATTAATAAACAATCAGATATGTTATTGCCACACCGCATGGAGTGAAACGCTTTTCATGTCCAGCTAAATATTTGAATGCAGAAAACACAAGAGGAGCAAACAATTGAATGCTTTATGCATGTAGAAATGTTGTGTTAACACAAGTTTGGTTTCTAGAATTGATAGACTGATTAGTTATTTCAGGGGTATATACATGTACATATACATGTATGGAGTGTGGGGGTGAGGTGTAGGGGAAGGGGGAGGGGGGCTAGATCTGCCTATGGAAATAGATGTTACATAACAAACAGAATATTTAAAAGCATAAACATTGACCTTGCAAAGTCCTATAAACACTGGTGAGCATTGAAAAAATGAAGGAACTGAACACTTATAAGTGGAAGTTAAAAGTACTAATAGAGACCAAGACATGACACTGTACCGTGGCTGTGCATCCCATAAACTCCATTAGGGAATTACATGCCTGACCCATCGCTTCATCTTATGCCAGGCCATACCATAATGCAATAAATACGCTAATCCCACATCACTCATACAGTCTCTTTGCCCTGCACTCTAGATCATTTCATTATTGAGCCACTTTTTCTTCGCTTCTTCTTTGTTTGATCATTATGGGTTTTAAACAGGATAATTTGAGGCGCTTCAATTCAATTTTTCTATGTTTATAACTACCTGGTTCATGATTTTCTTTACAAATCATTGAAATTACAAACAAAACGATTTCAGATACCTGAAATAGTACAGTGTAAGTAAGTACTTGTTAAAACTTGACATGTATTGTTTTCAAGTTAGACCAATTTTAGTTTCATGAAATATTTTAAGAAAAAAGATTAGTCAATAACAATATGAACCACTTTAGATACACATATATGTACTGTACATAAGTGTAACGAGTCAGAGCTGTGATACATGGAAACCTTTGACTTACATTGTAGATGCTAAACGGTTTAAATTAAAGAAAAAGACTACAGTGACAGAATTGGTTATACATGTATACATACAATTTAGTTGTGTCAGGATTGCCAAGTGGTCTAATGTGCATGCCTTAAGTGCTAGGTGAATATGGACCACAGTGGTAGTGGTCCAGGGTTCGAGTCCCGGCAGAGGCTATGTGATATAGTCCTATAGACTTGGGAAAAGAATCCTCTAATCTCAATGGACCATTGTAATTTAAGTCATATTTTGTAATTTGAAGGGCGATAATTGCATTGATTTGTCTTATGAAACCGTGTAATGTGATGTCATATATAGATACATGTACCTGCATAGATTTACTTTTTGTTGGTATTTAAAGCTACCAAACAATATTTCTTTACACATTTTAATACTTTTCATACTCTTTCCAAATCAAAAACTTACAAGTGATTTATTTCACGTTGTAGTCAATATCATGCACAAGTTTAAAATTTTCTAAAGGTGAGGTCTTTGAGGGTGAGGTAACGATATAAACATACACGTACATGTATGTGGAAAGAAAGACTGCATTCTACCAATACATACTTACAGTTAATTTCAAAATACTTTACAAATTATGTCATATGCTGGTGAGGGATATCTCAAATATCAGCCAGTTATTTCAATATAATCGTATTAGTAAAAATGTAATATCTACATACATGTCAAATGATTACTACATGAAAAATCAAGTTCAAATAGTAATAATCTAAATGGAATTGGGGTGGAATTGAAGTGGGATTGACTGGAATCGACGGGATTAAGCTCAATTCCAATTCCAACTCCAAATTACCTGCATGGAGGATGGAATGTTGCGGAGGACTTCACAGTGAGGCACAGACTGTAGTTTGACGCAGTAGGAGAGGTCAAGCTCATGCAGAGACGTGCAGTGCTGGAAAATGTCGCCCATGCCAACTGACGTGATCCGGTTACATCCATGTAACTTTAGGCTATAATGTAAAATATATAAGATAAAGTTCATTGGTAGTTTATGGATGGCCTCAAAGGTTTTAAATGTACTAAATTTCAGAGATGCAAAAACTCCATAAAAAATACATTTTGAGGAGAAACCAGGGTGAGGGGATGCATCACTGACTCTAACCTCTCTGTGTCTGTCATGCGCAGAGACGTTTTGAAAATGGTGACAGGAGTTGCCGAAACTGTAAACTGTAAAATTGTATTTGTGTTGTGTTATGATGAACTAATAAATGTACCAACATGATGAACTCGTTCAAAGAATGTAACTAGTCAACTATTGTCCCTCACTCATCATTAGAACTGATAACATGTGACTCATTACATAGTATGTTTAACAACAAATAAACAAACATGACAATATAAGGTGTTGAACAAAAGACAAAACATGAGCAAATATGGTTTCTAACCCATTCATGTTAAACTAAAAACACATGATAGTCCATGGTCTCGCACCAACAGATCAAAGCACTTAAATGTCAAACCTTAATTTATCATCCTTATGTACCAGCAATTAACTAGTATAGTCCTCATCTTTCTGAACATGCACATAATGCTCTCGAAATACATCTACTGAGTGCCACCGTCCGACCTTCATAACTGTGCTCTCTGGGATCCCTGCCCGGAGAGCCAAGTTGGCACCTGTTGGTCTAAAGTCTTTGGCTGAACCTTTCATACCAGCTAATTTGATAGCTTCGTTGAGCACACAAGAAATTGCCACAGCTGAAAGTCCTTTGTATGGTTTGGTGAGTGTAAGAAACACGTGTCCATCAGTCAGGGAGCGCTGATGCTGGGTGTGCTCAATGTACACTTTTTGCTAGTGCTTCTACACCGCTTGGTGCAAAAAATATCTTCGAGACAATTTTTTACTAATTATACGTGAATATTCAATAGTTTAGATAAAAATTAACATTCAGAGAATAACAAACAATACTAGTAGACTGGACACATGAACTAATCTCATTCAATAGTGATATTCTTGTAACGTTATTCTGTGTTTAATTTGCTATGTGCGCGTATTTTAATTTGAAACTTGCGCATCACCTACAAGAGTGACGCCACAATGTCTGGACTGGATAGCATGTGTAGATCTATAGCGTGCGTGCATGAAGTTGTTCTGTTGGCAACAATGGCAAGATTGATGCAACTAATATGGACGAATTGATTAAATCTATGTGTGAACTTAAAATTTTGATAGAATCTTTACAAGAGGATAATGCTAATATACATCAACATTTAAATGAGATAAAAGCTCACACAGGATTACGCAGTGCGGATCCCTTCCACTCGGCTGCCAATCCTGCAACAAGCACAGCTGGCATCGCGCACGAAACGCCAAAGAGCTACGAGCTCCAGGCGGCCTATAAAGTTGTATGCGATCGGTGGAGGCACGTTAAACTAGAAAGTGGTTTATTATTCAATGACTCAGCCAAAGGCCTCAGAAAAGAGGACATCCCTATCAACACAGTGCTTGCTCAGTGTGGAAAATTTTAAAAAAGTCATTTAAACTGTTCAACGTGAATTTTACTGAAGACAAGGGACTTCCGCCTGAGTCATGTAATGAATTGTTTTTATGCATGTGTTATCACATGTGCATACTCCAAGACAAGCAGTGTGCATTAGTTATACAGAAGAACTATGACCCAGATTTTTCAAAGCATTATCAAGCTGTAATGTCTGGGACACAACACATGCGTCCGGAAAATATTGATGCTATCAATGTAACACAAGCCATATTGCAGTACAGGAGGCCACAGCAATCTACCAGACCCTCACAAACTCGCCAATACCAAAAGGATAAAAATTCTCAGTACGCACATAAAAAGTTTTATAAAGGTCACAAAGACGGTGGTAAAAGTGATGACAAAGATCAGCAAGGACAGTGAATTCAGTGCCAACTCACTTGGACATAAGGTGGTTGAGTGGCAAAGGATTGGTGCTCCGCAAATGGTAATTGACTGGATCCGGAACGGAGTTAACATGTATAGATTTTGATGGTGTTGAACAGCCAAATTATGAGCTACCTAATCACAATTGACACATATAATCACAAATGACACATATACAAAAACGTTTGTACAGGAGGAAATAAAAAAACTCATTAAGTGTGGAACAGTGGTCAAGTCAATAGGCAAGCCTAGATGTGTGTCCCCTTTAGGCACTGTTCCAAAGAAAAATAATAAGCTTCGCCTCATATTGGATCTCCGAGAGCTGAATAAGTATTGCCGAGTGCCTAAATTTTAATATGAGGATATCAAAACTGTCCTAGAATTGGTAGAGCTGTACAATAGGGTTATGACAGCTGACTTAATGAATGGCTTCTACCACGCTGCATTGAATCCAGCAGTTCAGACAAACTTTGGATTTAAGTGGAAAGAACAGTATTTTGTGTTTAGAGTGCTACCGTTTGGGTGGAAGGCATCACCGTATTACCTCCACAAAATAGTGAGGGCCACGGTGACATAGCTGCGGTCTGCAGGATTACGTTTAACGTCATACGTGGATGATTTCTTAATTCTATGTAAACAATCACCAAACACGGATAGGGCACTGTTTATTGAAACACTTCGTAAGTTAGGTTGGCAAATCAACCCACAAAAATGTTAGCTAGACCCAAGGGCGACAGTGAATTACATTGGCTTCCGACTGGATACTACCCAAGGTCACCCATACCTCTGTGTGCCGCAACAGCGTATTCGAAGAGTACGCAAGGACTTGACTCGTCTACTCGCCTTAAAAACATTCTCAGCTCTCAGACTGGCCACCATTCTAGGCCAGTGTGTCAGTATGGCGAAAGCCATTTTCCCTGCAAAATTACTCCTACGCAACGCCTATCGTCTCTTGTCATGCAAACGAGATTGGGACTCCAAATGCCTTGTCCTAGACAGTGCATCCAGAAGGGACCTGTTATGGTGGATAATGGGTCTCCACAAGTGGAATGGCGTTATCGTGAAGGAACGGCCCAACGCAACCCTGATCAGTTGCGATGCCAGCGGCAGCGGCTGGGGGGGATTTCTTCATGGTCGCAATCTAGAAGCATACGGATTTTGGGACAGGACGATGAAAAGGAGGGCATCAAACTTTCGAGAATTGATGGCGGTTTACCTGAGCCTATGCTCCTTCAGCAGTCACATTCGGAATTCATCAGTGACAGTAATGTCGGACAACGTGACGACGACAGCCTACCTGAACCACATGGGCGGCAAACGTCGGAATATGACACTATTATCGCAGGCAGTGTGGGTATTGGCCCACAAGTTAGATATAAAACTGGCTGTCCGCTATCTCGCGGGAAATCAAAATGTAGTGGCTGACAAACTGAGCCGCAAGTTGGACAAGCAGGAATGGAGGATACATCAACTGGTTTTCCAGATAATAGACAGCCAGTTCGGCCCACACTCGATCGACCGGTTTGCCTCTATCGAGTCCACATAATTACCACGGTACAACTCTCGCAATTATGACCCAGCAGCAGAGGCGTGGATGCTTTGTCTCAGGACTGGAGCATGGATATGAATTTTGTGAACCCGCCGTTCAGGCTTCTTTCACAGGTGATGAGACTTATTCACAACCAGGGTGCAGCGGCGACAGTGATCGCACCGCATTGGCCGAGCCAACCTTGGTTTCACAAACTGAAAAACATGACAACCACATCCCCAATCAGGATACCACAAAAGGCAATCTTGATGATCAGTGGGACCCCGGAACCACTACAGAACCGGCGGTGGAGGCTATACGCTTGGAAAATATCTGGGCGACAAGCCTCCAGGAAGAAGGATTCTCACAACGCGTCGCTTCCCAGATTCCATTGTGCTGGGCAAAATCCACAAGAGCTACATACAACAAGCAGTTACATCGTCTTGAACAATTTTGTAAAGAACGAAGCAGCTCTATTTTTCAGTTAAGTGAGACACTTGTCGCTGATATCTTGTGCTGGATAGCCGACTCGTCTACTAGACCTGAGTCAGTATTGAAAAACACTATAGCAGCAATTGCTGCGTTTTGTGATGGGACGGGAGTATCCAACCCTTGTGGGTCACCTGCAATAGTACAATTGAAAAGCTCACTTATAAAGTCCGGTACTAAACGGCCCATGAGTTGTTCGAAAGCTCTCCCAGTAGAACCCTTCATGAAAATGTTCCAATCTTGGGAAGATGATGAAGTCATTCCTATCGCCAAGCTTAGATTGAAGGCAATGACATTGCTTGCATTAATGTGTATGCTCAGGCCGTCTGACATAGCACCTGGTGCTAAAATGTATGATCCAGCATCGGACTCTACTTCGAGCTTTAAATTTAATGTTAATGACATATCATTTGTGGATGGTGGCATGACAATAAGTCTTCATGGTATAAAGAATGACTATGCGAGACGAGGATATAAAATCTATATTCAGACGTCCTCAGACGTCAATGTGTATCCGGTCAGGGCAGTCAAAATGTACATTGAGCGCACCCAGCATCAGCGCTCCCTGACTGATGGACAGGTGTTTCTTACACTCACCAAACCATACAAAGGACTTTCAGCTATGGCAATTGCTCGTGGGCTCAACGAAGCTATCAAATTAGCTGGTATGAAAGGTTCAGCCAAAGACTTTAGACCAACAGGTGCTAACTTGGCTCTCCTGGCAGGGATCCCAGAGAGCACAGTTATGAAGGTCGGACGGTGGCACTCAGTAGATGTATTTCGATAGCATTATGTGCATGTTCAGAAAGATGAGGACTCTACTTGTAAATTGCTGGTACATAAGGATGATTAATTAAGGTTTGACATTTAAGTGCGTTGATCTGTTGGTGCGAGACCATGGCCTATCATGTGTTTTTAGTTTAACATGAATGGGTTAGAAACCATATTTGCTCATGTTTTGTCTTTTGTTCAACACCTTATATTGTCATGTTTGTTTATTTGTTGTTAAACATACTATGTAATGAGTCACATGTTATCAGTTCTAATGATGAGTGAGGGACAATAGTTGTCTAGTTACATTGTTTCTTAATGTTCAGTTGTATTATTGTGTGTCATATAAATGTCACCCTGGATGGTGCAGATTTAAATTTTGGTTTGTACTTTGTTTCTCACCTTAAGATGTGTGTAAGTGTACTTATATTTCTTTTGTTTTTCATTGTCATGATGTACTTATGAGTAATATCTGTGAACGAAGTATCACCTTACCTCCCCCTCTCTATGGGGCAATTGTATTCAAATAAATAAACATTTATTCTCATACATTGTTTGGTGTCATGTGCTTTGACTGACGTCTACTTCATGTTTAGTTTAACACATGACACCTTAACTTGTACCAGCTTCTGATTGATCAGAAGCGGGCACGTGACTTTTTGCTGGTGCTTCGATCAGGATATTATTCTCAAGTGGGCACTGAGCCACCTGTATGGTGTCTCAGTTCCCACGCACATGGTGTAGGTACCAACTTAGAGTAAGCGCAATTGTATTCAAATAAATAAACATTTATTCTCATACATTGTTTGGTGTCATGTGCTTTGACTGACTTCTACTTGACACAGAACTTGTTCCAGAAAATGCCATGTGTCATGTTATTGCTTTGTGAATTTGTCCGTTACCGTTCAATAAAAGAAATCTAAATGATTAGATTTCTTGTAAAGGAAATGAAATGGCTAAGAGCTATTGTTTGCTCGATATTTAAAAAATCAATAAACGTTCATGAAAACCATTTAGTTCTAATGTCATACAAACTATGTTTTCAAATAGAAGCCGTACATGTATATGTTTCTTTCTTTAAATACGAAAAAAAATCTAGAAATACTTCAGCTAAGAAACTACATGTATATCCTACACCACTCCATTATTGATGAAAAACTTGAAAATATATCAAGTTTAAAAAGTGTACAAACACCCACGTGTACCACTTGTAAACACTGCAAGCAAACAATAATAAAGATAAAACAACACATAAAACACTTCCAAAAATCAGAAGTACCCCGGTAGATAATACTATCTGCCCACCTCTTAAGATTGGGACAGTGTTGTGCCAGTTTCTGTGCGCTGCTGTCTGAGATAAAGTGCAGCCCAGTCGCATCCAGGCTCTCCTGTAGAAAAAACACAAACATTGAGACATTGAAAATTTGTACGAAACTAAAAAATTTGTACAATCAAGTACACGATTATTATGTCATCTGCCTTGAATTGTGTTATCAATAATACTATACTAGTATATGATATTATGAAAAGGGGGGAAGTAAGGTACAGTTAAAGGCTAATTATAACTAACCATGCACTAGGAATCAACGCTGAAACTGACACTTCAACATATGTTTTTAACAAATTTCTTTCACTATGTACGTACAATGTACCGGTATATTGTTTTGAATAACACATGAAATTTAAATCAAAGATTGAAGTTTGTAATATGAGCAGAGTGATAGGAAATTTGGGGTTATAAGGAAATAAATGTAAACAAATGTGATTTTTTAGCTTCTTTCATGTGTTCGGTCAACTCTACAATTGGTTCCGAATTATTGACACTTCACAGTTTTATTCTTATTCTCAATTGTTGAAATAAATTGAATGATGAAGAAAAGTGCACAATGGACTAATGATGTGCTGAAACAAGGCTATTTACCCGTTTTTTGTATGGCTATAAACCATACTTGTCACAAAACTTTAAAAAAAAATAAACAATAATCTTACATTTTATGTTGCAAAAAAAAAAGAAACTCGGTTGATCATAAAAGCAATTGAGAATCTCCATTTACATAACTACATGTATGATGGAAATTGGTTGTCTGTGGCTTAATGTACCACACGGATTTTGAAAGGATGTGAAGCACAAAATGGGCTTGAAAATAGATTCTCAATGAATATAACCATCCCAAGTAGGAGAATCGTTTCAGCACTTAGCTTAATTGTTTATTGATCCGCCCAAGGATTTATTACCCTTGTTTTCTTTAATTTGATTCTTTGATCTTTTGGGGCTCTTTTACAATTCAATTTTCTTCTTGTCTCTCACTAATGTGATTTGTTGTACAAGGTAGCCTATGGGTTATTTTCCATAGGACACATGTACCACTGGTGATAGTACTTTAAATTCCATGACCAGAATTCTATTCCTAAATAAAATGTAAATACAAGTATATAAGTCAAAGCTACTGGTCCAAACTGAAAACTTTTACAGGATTTCCCAGGAGAGTGTTAGGTGTTTAAATTTACTAATTAAAATCTTCCATTCAAGGTAGAATTCACTTTATCACTCATTCACGTATCCTATCCTGATTTACCATGTCAGTGTCAAGAAGCAGTATAAGACTAATTTTGAATTATGATTATTTTTTCATCAAACAAAAGCATATTTAGTGTGGCATATTAATCTGCTCACCAGTCCGTGTGACAGGCAGGTGGCGATGTGGCCAAACACCTTGTCATCAAGTCCATTACACAAACACAGGTTAAGCTCTCGAATCCCCCGGTTCTTCTGTAGAACATGGTGC
>JAGTTF010006107.1:127914-144579 GCA_019095985.1 Streblospio benedicti
AGAAATGTCAGTGTTTTGGTTATGTTTAAAAGAGAGTGGATGAAGTCAGTGGCGAGACTATCATAGTATTCAGGTGTACCAGTGATAGAAATATGTGTATGTAAAATACTATACCCCCTGTAATTTAGATCCCAACTACCAATGACACATGCTTTCTGGTAGGTAAAAATGAGCTTAATCACCCGCCAATTGGAAATGTCCAATATTCCGCAGTCAAATACATTAAACATTGATATTTCAATGTACTCATTTCTTATGGGTTCATAGATCTTTGTAGAGCAGAATTGTGGCTTGTTACTATTAGGAATATTGGATATAATGTGCACCAGAATAGTACTGTTCAAGCAGGTCATAATGTGAGAAATATTGAAATCTATGACGACGAAGAATCTGGGAATTACGACAATTTTTAAGCTTCCAGTTCCGCTGAATTTATAGTGCTTGCTACGAGAGACTATGAGATCTTCCGATAGGCTAAAT
The DNA here is from genome assembly GCA_019095985.1 of Streblospio benedicti. Lineage (NCBI taxonomy): Eukaryota > Metazoa > Annelida > Polychaeta > Spionida > Spionidae > Streblospio > Streblospio benedicti. The sequence goes on from JAGTTF010006107.1 coordinate 128,395, forward strand.
GTAAAATTACACAGTGCATGTCTGTTCACAACCTGTATGAACATGTAACTATGCAAGTGGAATATACCATGATAATTATATATTTTAATTGTTAATATTTGTTTTCGTTGGAAATTGTACAGAAGCAATTGAAAATTTATCTCGGAACGGAAACGGGTGAACCTTGTGTTCGATGGATTTAAATACAAATCAGAAGAAAGCACATTTTGTAGTGTAGATAGTTTGTATATGATGTCTAAGCTTAGAGACGCTACGCCTTTTATGCCATAGAGCAGAAACAGCAGCGTGTGTTTGCCCGTGTTGAAGTCATGCTGTGTTGGAAGGGTGAAGACGCCATCATCACAGAAGATGCCTTTGTGCTCATCTGTTGATGACGTCATCAGTTCTAGAGCTCCAAATGCACACAGACCTGTTTTAGAAAATATGATAATATTGAGCACAAAATTTGCACGCTGGCCATTAAAATGGCTATCAATATTCATTCACTACAGTCTAAAAATAAGATTATCATTACATTTAGATTTGCTGTCTCATCACTCATAAGACGGAAATCTAAATTGAAGTTCATCATCTGTTCTTAAGAATCGAAATTATGTTGAATTTAACTAAAATTAGCAAAATCTATATGGAAGACAAGTGTGATCAATCTCACCTGCGTCTGTGGCATTGTCTCCTCCTACCAGGTGGCGTGGATGTGTGGCGTGCATGCCATGGTACCGGAAGCTCGTCATCTTCAACCCCGTGTAGGGGGGCACAGAGCATGCGCGCAGCCCCCTATCGCCCGATACCTGATTGTGGCAGTTGCAAGGTCGTCAATGTTTTTTATATGTGAGCCATGAGACAGTAACCTGGGCCATCGTCAAACCCTGGGCCCGGGACCCTGGGTCACGGGAGCATCAAAACCAGCTTCTTGGAAATGTACTGCATATTATTGGTTTATGTCGTCAAGTGTTATATGTCCGCTGCTGTGACATGAAAGTATATTTGACATTATAGCATGTGAAAGTGAAATACAGAAGCTGGGCGATAATAGGCTGTTATTGAACATAACGCACGCAGCATTTCCAAACCTGTGAGACAGACGCACGCAGCAACAGTGAAACATAACGCACACAGCAACAATGAACCAGAAGCTCACTGTAAATTAAAAAAACAATCATTTGTACTCAATGTTTGATGGTAAGTCAGTTTTCTCGTCAATACTGATGAAAACAAGCACACGAAGAACAAATAAACCAGTAGGTGATTTCCCATAAAGTGCAACACTCAAAATGCGTGAAAGTGCCCTAGGAAAGTGTTGCAGGCGAATTTCCAAAAAAAACAACCATGGCCACGCCCATCTCTTCGTAATTATATATAGATACTTATATCCAATTTTGCTATAGAACTAAAAGGAAATAGTTTAATTATCTGTGACACATGTAATTGAGAATGCCAACTTCGGCACATTGAATGAGCCACGCCCGTTCAAAGTGGTTTTGTTGATTTCCTCCATTATAATTGTACTACTAGCGATAATCGGGTGCATCCACAGGAGCAATTTATAGAGAGATATATTGCTGTTTTGCTTGTTCAAACAAACCTGAAGCGAATTAGTTTTACAGGCAGCACTCAAACAACCAATGTTAAAGTAACTGCGGTATTAGGTCTGTCTGTTTGTAGGGTTAATCAATCTGAGAGGAAAATGTAACAATTTATATAATTGGGAATTAGTGTATATGTATGATAGCTAGGGGCATCCATTTTTGTTGCTGTAGTCAAAGATAAATGTATGAAGATAATATGGGATAACAAGTAAGCAGCACGTTTGTTTGAGTATTTTTTTTATTCTCCTCCAAACAAGAAATTTTGGAAAACATGTTAAAATCCTTCTGAAGCTATTCGCTTCAGGTTTGTCTGAACAAGCAAAACAGCAAGAACAGCAAAAATTGCTCCTGTGGGTGCATCCAGTGACTCCAACATCGCGTGAAACTTTCGATATCTTGCTCACGCTCGCTGAATTCCATTCGGGTCCTATACCAAAAAGCATTAAACAATCTCTGATTATACTAGAAGTTACAGGCAGTGTTGCCCATTAAACTAAACGTGGTTATAATCCTGACCAATTGAAAAAAATAATTGTTAATTAATTAGACATCGTATTATCAGGTGGTCGTGCCTGCATTTCGTTCGAATTCACTATGAGACATGTTAATTTAAAATAATTTGATGGCATTCCAAGAAAAAAATAAATCAATTAAAAATGTGTCAAATTTGACGACGTAACCCAGGTCACCACGTCACGCATCATGTGATGCCCATATAGCCGGCGGGCCAGATATCAACCCACCCCCACCCCCCCCCCCCTTCTGGGATTTTTGGAGACCCATATATAATTAAAGCCGCCTGATATCTTAGCTTTAATATTTGATATGTTGGATGTTATACAACCTTGACAATAAAAAGTTATGGATATTTTAGTATTGAAAAAAATCGGAAAAAAACTGAAACACCCTTCCAATGACTTAATTAGCTCTTATATATGAAAACCAAGCTGTGAACACAGACTTATATGGTGTCACTGTAAAGCTAATCGATTGGCATTTCTATGTAAAGTATTTGCTGTTGGAATATATACATTCAGTGGTGGAGGGACGTCACTTAAGCAGCCTGGTAACACGAAACTTGGTGCATTGATTTTGGGCTAGCACATTAACATATTTATTGAAAAGCCTGTATGCTGATATAGCCATAAAAAGGTGTTTAGTAAAACGTATGCTCATTTAGGAACAAAATGACAGACACCTCACTACCGTAGGCCCTCTAGTATTGATTTTATGATTAATTGTTTACCCCTACCCCCAAATCGCGATTTTAACTCAAATTTACTAAAAATGCATATATACAGACTTTTCTTACAAAAGGTTATTTCATATATTCTTTTCATCATGTGCAATAGCCAAATAAGGTAGATGGTGAGTGTTTTTATCAAAATATTAGATTAATGGCTATCTACAACGGGACTGCCCACTAGTCCGAAGGCCCATTCTTCCGAAGGCCCATTAGTCCGAATATTCATATGATTGAGTACATTCATTTATTCATTTTATTACTGGTTACTGATGTATATATTTTGTGTATCCAGCGGGGTCCGTCCCTGGGGAACAACCAAGGATGCTACAGCAGCTACATTAATGTACACTTGTTGGTGCAACATCTATTTATTAGTGCTCTGTGTCAATTTCTAATTTCATGAACAGCGAAATACTATACATGTAAACAGATATTATATTTAGCTCTATAATCATTCTTCAAAATGTGTTTATTTTTTCTATGAGAATATAAAAGATATATGTTTACATTTAAAATATCTATATCATGGATTTAAAATAATTGATTATATACATATATACTTCAACAAAAGCAACAACATTATATTGCATGAAAATAATTATTATTCTTTTGAATATTAAGTCACAATTGTCTCATGATTTCACCATATGGAAAGATAATCCTTGCCACTGAAAAAGGACGTTATGATTCTTGAACGGAACACTGCACATAGATTAAAATGTAAATATTCAAATGACTCAGCAAGTACAGTTTGTGTGGCATTAAAGGTAGATATAACATGAAATTCACCTGTGCATGACTTTTTAAGTTAGAGTTAGACACACCCGAGGACGCCACTGTGCCTCACTCAAGTAACTTCAAATAAACACCGGCCATGTTTACCCCCTAACCCTACCCCAGCTGTCACCTTTCATCATCTTATGAGCAGCGCTGCCCTCCCCTCCTGGTAGGTGACGTCATCTTTGACTCAACCCCCCCCCCCCCCACCACCACCACCACCAACCCACACACCCATGCGATATGGGCTTCGGGTGATCATATATACAAATTCATTATTTTGTTTAAATGTACAAGTAGTAATTCATACAGTAAAACATTCTAAATGTGAACCATTCAAAGCCCGAGGGGGCACTTCCATACACCGGTTGACGGGTATGCTCCCCCCGAATGACCCTCCTTTTCCACCCTCCCTAGCTTGCTATGAATGCCTATTTTCCACTGTCCAGCAGCTATGAAATTGCATTTTGTGATGCCCAGCAGCTATGAAAACACTATGTTAAGACAGCAGCTTTAAAGTACCTGTCTCATCCCAGGCTTCTCATTTGCCAATTGGATATATGTTAGCTGATATGTGTTTCTCTCATTTCAATTGCTTGTCTTTACACGATGGAGCTATAAAATACCTAGAGTTTTGTCATATCCAGCTATGAAATAGATTTTTTGATGGAAGTTTGCTATTAAATTGTGGACGGATTCTTTTTCGTGGGGAGCATCTCCATCTGATACCAAATAAAAGGAAGAGTCCCCGCTCCTTCCCCGGGATTCAAAGTAACTGTGTTATATAAACGAATCTTTGCCATCTAAAAATCAGTGAAGTAGCAATACAGTGTTGGTGCATTGTGACTCAATATTTAAAAGAGTATGCAATAAAATGTGATCTTTTTGGCAAATTAGATATATTATTAGTATTTCAAGTGCAAGTTAACCATATTTTAGATATGCAAAGATGTCTTTTAGATTTTCTTTTATAACAATCAAGCAGCATTTGAAGAATAACAATAAACCTATATAAAGAGTGTATGACTACGTAGGGTGTTAGTGAGTAAAAATTTCATGATTGCAATGGTAGACGCATGAATACAATGCTGAATTGATTTTTTTTTGACCAATGGGCCTTCGGACCAATGGGTCGTCGGAACAATGGGCCTTCGCACCAATGGGTCGTCAGACTAATGGCATCAAATGCACAAAAGGGGGGGGGGGGGGTTCAAGTGGGTTGTAAATAAGTTAGTCAATTATTGGCAAGTATATGAACATAGTGCAAATATTGTGTGATTATTTGAACAGCACAGTAAGTTTTATTTAGCAAATATTATTGAAAAGCAAATAGAACAATTGTCAGTTTTTCTAATAATGGAAATATTTGTTTTGCAACTTTTTCCTTAATGCCTTGACCCAAAGCCATGATTTTGGTGTAGTGAAAATTACCGGTGTGTTATTATTAATCATTAGTTAATCACAAGAAGGCTTGGTGTATGGTGGCATTCTTTACGTTTCTCATTACACTGAACTGAACAATCTAATTACAGTAATTATATACAACAATATAGTACTTTACATACATAAACGTACATGTGTACATACGTACATACAATTTATACATAGCAAATACATGCATAGGAAAGTCACACATTCACCTTGAAATAAAATCTTCCTGTATTCTCATCACTCATGTTCATCTATGATGCACAGTTCCCGAATCCTGTTGGTCTAACTACACGTCGACCAAATGATGTCACATAATAGGTACTTCTGTTTCACATTCTTGTGTAGTCTCTTTTTGTTTGTTGCCCTCAGTGCCTATTGCATTTTCTACACCATCCTCACTACTCTGATGCAGTTCATGTCTTTCATTATACTTGTCTATTTCCTTTCCTCTGGCACCTTCATCAAATGTCTTATATTCCTTCTCCATTGTCTGCCATTTGGACGTACAATGTTATAAGAGTTTGGAGCATCCGTTGCTTTTTGTACAACCGTAGCTAGTTTCCATTCACTGTTGATCTGCACTCTAATTTGTTCTCCATCCTGTAATTCTGGTAGACTTCTCGCTCCACGATTATACGGTTCTGTCCTCTCTTTTTTTCTCTGTGCCGTACATTCACACTCTTCATGATTAACTAATCTCGGTCTGACACGATCACTGGTTATGGATAGAACTGATCTAAGTTCTCTACTCATTAACATTTTGGCCGGTGATTCACCACATTCAGTTGGAGTGTTTTTAATTTCCAAAAACGCTAGCCATGGATCTTTAGACTTTTTCATTCTGTTCTTCACTATTTGCACATATGCCTCTGCCAATCCATTGCTTGTGAACAATATGGACTTGGCATGGTATGTTTGAGGGACAACGGATGTAGTGTTGTTCATACTTTATTCCAGCACACCGCTCTGCGGCTGTGCAGCTGTTTATATACCGTGCTTGGTCTCGTATGCTCCAGCAAAAGGAGCCTAGTAATGCTGGAGGTTCGTTGACCAAGGACAGTCTATGTGTGATACACAACGCACAGCGATGAGTATAACATATATAATACAAATGTAAAACAATAAATTGAAATATAAGATACTATACTAAGAAATAATAACTACTGCAGTCGCACGTTACATATGAAAATTTTAATGTATGAATATATAAGTAAAGTGTAACAATGAAATATGATACATATAAAGTGAATGTTAAACTGCGTGCCTTCGCACGTGACAATTGTAACCCTATATGCAACCTGTACATATCAAATCACATCTATCGGATACAACATCATAAATTTAGATAATCAATTTTCATAATATAATGTCAATAAGATTTTTATACTTCTCTCTCTCACACACACGTCTTTTTAGCAAGCATATTTCGACCAACGATAGATATAGCTGAAGACAGGTTTTACAACCCTAAGCTTCCATTTAACTATATCAAGTGGCCCTGGCAGGGCTCGAACTCACGAACGCAAGGTTGTGAGACCAGAATGATACCATCATCCCAAGCAGCGAGCTGTTAAAAGGTTACTCGGCTGAACCGATGTCTCTGTAACCCCCAGCATACATACTTGGTCTGTTATCATCTCAACCCAGAGGTCGTGGGTTCGAATCCCACTTGAGGACGAAATTTTGGGAAGGGTCTTATTAGCATTTTTAGTGCTTTTGAATGATATATATGTGTTTCCCAGTGCTTGCGGATATATTTTTATGCTTCTCTCTCTCTCTCTCTCTCTCTCTCTCTCTCTCTCTCTCTCTCTCTCTCTCTCACACGTCTTTTTAGCAAGCATATTTCGACCAACGATAGATATAGCTGAAGACAGGTTTTACAACCCTAAGCTTCCATTTAACTATATCAACCTTGGGGTCGTGAGTTCGAGCCCCGCCAGGGCCACTTGATATAGTTAAATGGCTCCTCCATAACTGTCATAGGTTCTTTCTGTTGACTATTCCTGTATGTTTGACACTCCTGCATGATCTCACGGTATATTCAATACCTTTGCTTATTCCTGGCCAAAATACAGCTTGTCTAGCCCTCTGCCTTGACTTTTCAATGCCTATATGTCCCACATGTAGTCTTTCTAACATCAATCTTCTCATGCTCGGCGGTATAACCATTATTGAGTTCTTCAATATAATGCCATCTCCAATGGACAGCTCATCCCTATAATTGAAGAATGGTTTGGCTGCTTCATGTGTTTCACTAATTGTTTCAGGCCAGCCATTTCTAATTGTATTCATTAGCACTTTCATTTCTGCTTCGGTAGTCATTCTAATTGTTGTCAATGTCTTATTATTTGCACCAATTTGTGTTATTGTTGCATGGACCATGTACTCAATCTCTTTTTCTAATTTCTTGCCATTAGCCGAAATTGGAAGATATGCTCTACACAATGCATCTGCTACAATGAGATCTCTTCCTGGTATATGGTTTAATGTAAAATCATACTTTTGCAGCCTAAGCAGCATTCTTTAAAGTCTTGGAGGTGCCGATGCTAGACTTTTCTTCAAAATGGCTTCTAATGGTTTGTGGTCGGATTCCACCGTACATTTTACACCATATGCATACTGATGGAATCTTTCAAATGCAAATACTACAGCTAAAAGTTCTTTCTCGATTTGTGCGTATCTTGTTTCTGTTTCTGTCATAGCACGCGTGATGCAAATGCCACTGGCTTTCCATCTTGGATGCATATAGCTCCCAATCCAGACTTGCTTGCATCACAACTGATAGTGATAGGTTTGGATGGATAGAAAAATGCTAATACTGGCGATGTTGATAGAATTGCTTTAATTTTATCCATTGCTTTCTCTTGTGAGTGTGTCCACTCAAACATCACTTCCTTTTTCAATAGCATCCTGATTGCTGCAGTGATTTCAGACATGTTTGGAATGAATTTTGCCAGATAATTTACTGTTCCTAGTAGTCGTTCAATGTCTTTTATATCAGTAGGATGTGGCATGTTTGTAATAGCAGAGATTCTTTGTGGATCCGGTTGAATACCATCAGCTGATAGAACATGACCTAGGTATGTAACACGTTTTATTCCAATCTCACATTTTTTCTGGATTTAATGTAAGGTTGATTTTTCCACATCTTTCCAGAACTTTGTCTAATCTTTCATCATGTTCTTCGTTTGTTTTACCCCACACCAATATATCATCAATATCAGTTTCTACACCTTCAATATCATAACTCTTCGTACAGTCTCTTATGAAAATGCTCTTGTGCTGGCTTGATGCCAAATGGAAGACGCAGAAATTTATATCTTCCAAATGGGGTGTTGAACGTTGTTAGATCTTGACTATCTTCATGTAATTTAATTTGCCAATAGCTATGATTAGCATCTAATATTGAGAATATTTTTGCACCTGTCAGCCTTGTAGTTATTTCGTCAATTGTTGGTAGCTCAAAATGTTCTCTTTTGATAGCTTCATTAAGATTTTTTGGGTCAAGACAAATTCTTAGTTTTCGTGTTTTACGTTTCTCCACAACCACCATTGAGTTTACCCAATCTAATTGATAGTCCACTTTTTTCTCCATGTCATCTAGTGTTTCTTTGATTCTTTCACGAAGTGCTACTGGTGTATTTCTAGGTGCATTCATCACTGGACATACATTTGAATCAATTTGTATCTTAAATGGTTTAGCCAGACATCCAAAGCCACGAAACACGCTTGGATATTTTTCTAATGCAGTTGATGCTTTCACACTTCTAATTATCTTTATGAACCTCAAATCCTCAGAGGTTTTGAGACCGAGAATAGCGGGTTGCAATGTGTCCACAACAAGGAACTCAATCATTCTTCCTTCCACTGTTGTTGAATACTTGCCCATTACTGCACCAATATGGTCTCCAGAATAACTTGCTAATTTTACATTGGTTTTCTCCAGTTTGCCATTTGTTTTCATTTGGGAGTAATATCTACATGGGAGAACATTTAGCTGCGCTCCTGTGTCAATTTTGAATTTAGCCGGAACTTGTTGCACCAATAAACTCACATATGCTTCATCTTCTGTTCATTCTGTTTTGCCATATCTATCAACTGTGACAATTGCATTGACATTAAGCCATTCCATATGATCTTCTTCATTTTCCCCATCATTGGTATTCACACTGTGTACATTTTGATTGTTATGATTTTCAGTTTGTTTCTTAGCACAGCACACCGAAGCATAGTGATTATGCTTGTGACAGTACGAACACAATTTACCATATACCGAACATTGACGTGGACCATGTTTCTCCAACTATCTACATACATGCATCTCTTTATATAGGGAGCGGAGTCCAAGCCAGTTAGAACCAGTTTGTAGTAAGACCGTACATGACTGGTAAACTCGTATAGACTGACCAATCCTTAACTGACCTTATATGGTCTCACAAACATATACACACTGTAGGTGTGGACTTGACCTTAAGCATACCTATAGAATGTCTACAGTAGAACCTTATAATCTAAGGTAAGACATCGCACAGCCCCAGGGAAGACCACTGACTATACAGTGACCGAATACATTAAAGTGCTCAGGATAAAAAGTAGGAACACCCCAGCAGGAGCCAAATGTAGTATTAGAGGACTCAATGACTGAGGACTTCAATCAGAAGTTCCTCCTTGGGCATGTCGACGGAGAGGCCGTGCGATTGCCGATTGGATGACTGAGACGTTTCCCAGACTCATCAGCCCTATATCTAAGACTTGCAGATGGTGATATTGTAGTTGCAGTGTCAAGGAAATTGTCTGTTTAAATCTGTAAAGCCACTCCCTCAGCCAGCAACGCAGAGCCATGCCTCGGGCTAGCAACGAGTGTAATTCATGCTGCTTCAACCCCAGTGGATCATAGTGGTTTACTAATTGACCGCTCCTCATAATTGCCGTGAGCTACCTTGAACACAATGTACTACATGTACTTGTGGCCTGAAAACCTTGATCTCTGCCTGTAGTGTGGGTAGGGCGACTGTGTTCTGCCAGAAAAAGCTACTTTTTCTTAAAACATTGTCCTCAATCTATAAAATCTGACATTATGCTTTTGAATTTTCTCTTTTAGGTAAGAATACAAGGAGTGAAGTGATTGAAGTGATTGAAATTATTACAGAAGGTATTTTATATAAAATCATGAACATTCATTCAACATGCATGTCCATATTACATTTTAATAATATGGAATTGGAATTGAAATCGAATGAATTAGAATTCAAATTGTAATTGAAGGCTGTGGAATTGGATTTGGAATTGAACCTTGGAGCAAATGAAATGGAATTTGGAATTGACAAAACGGAATTGATCCCATGTCTCCCAAGTACATGTGCACCATGGCCCAAGTTCTTTTAGAATGTTGTAAATGTGTCATTTGCATGTTAATAAGGTGATAGGGGGATTTGAAGAACGAGAAATTCTTGTATAGAAAGATGTTACGTTTACATATAAATGTACTCACCTTCTCTGTGGGTCTGCAGTTCTGCAAGGTCAAGCTTCTGGTCGCCATTCCTATAGTTATGTTCAGTTCTATTCCTTTGAACACATATGCTTGTCTACATTTCAGTTGAAGTGTCACATATCTATGAAAATCAAGTGGTACTTTTACACTCTCTGATACATTGATAGTAAGTTTTGCTTTTGGTTCAACTTTAAACTGTGTCCAATAAAGCGAGAGCAAACCTGGGAATATCGCCAGTGAGCATTTTGGGGCATGAAACTGATGGATGTCTAAAGTGTTGTAGGCAAGACTACTGCTAGTGAAGTGGTACTTTATGTGGTTGATGAGATGCCAGGTAAAGTACACATCCTGCCCAAGTCTATTCTCGTTTCCGAGTGACTTCAACTCACCGCCAAGTAGGTAGGTTATCAGTACAGTGTTTCTGCTTTTAGAATGTCCTGAGGTGGTTTGACCAACACTTTTTGTCATTATTGAATACTGCAATAAGAGTCTTGCCTGTAATGCTAGCGATGGGTCGATGGAGTCCATTAATATGCTCACCTGATTGGACTCCACATAGACTTTATTCATATCATTAACCCCACACAATCGTTCTACACTGTTGTTGGTAATGTTTACACCACCAGCTTTGGGTGTATATACATGGATGCGAATAGAATGTTTTGCACATGACCTGCTATAGGGTACATATGACTTTATTATTGATAGATTCAAATGAAAGTACTTGTGAGTTTTTATAACCCACCATTTTACTCGAAGATTCCACGATTCTTCATTTATTATACCAATTGGAGCTGTCTTCCAGGAACAGCCATCATCATATTCATTTAGTAGACTCTCTTTCAACTTTCGTTGATATTTCCAAATGACTTGGTACAGCGCTGTGATTGATGTCATCTTGTTTTCTTGATGAAGAATCCTACTTGAAATATAATTGCAATATACAGGCCAGTGTTTATCTGCAAATTTCCAGGCATGTCTCTTGGATCTTCCTGACAGTGTAACGTCTCTATCTTCGTCCACATTTTTGCAATAACGCCCTATCACAGCAGCTGTAGTACACAGCATGCCGAGAACGACCTTCAGCATCCAAACCATTGTCTACATTCTTCTGAATTGTTCTGGTGTTAGATCTGTCACACTTATGCCCCATGTAGTCTGCAACGTATTATTTAAAGGGAAATCAGATTGACATGTATGTTGACAATCACGACCCAATCAGAAAACCCCAATCTGAACAAGTTAGCATAATGCCAATTTAATTGGCCATGATGTGATGAGCATGTAAATGCTGTAATATAAAAGTAATATCAGCTGTCACGTTGGTGCACAATCGACAGCAGTATCAATTTGCCTGATCCCTTTGTCTGGGCCCAATTGATGCATTTATTCCACAATATTAAATAAGATGCCTAACTGAAGACCTATTAGACATGCTATTTGACAAATAAAACCAGAACAATGTGATACCATTCAATTGCATTTTGACAGGAAGTGAACTCTCAGCCAATGTTCTGCATATTAGCACGTGTCCTCTCTGAATTCAAATTGTGATCACGCTTTATTCACTCTGAGTATCAGATGTCAAATTTACCTCTGAAATGTTTTACCAGTGATTAGATTATCATAATCTATTAATTTATGTGACCTAATTCTGAATTTAATTAACCTTTGCATCGTGATGTTTACACGTAATACGTAAAATTGCAATAGCATTGAATCCAGAATTTCAACTTGAATTCATGATTCAGATCTAAATATTATCTTGAGCTATTTTGCTACAATGTCAAAACATAATTATAGCGTAGTACGGAATAACAGTTGTCTATAGTGTGGGAAAATTGCGAAACATTAATTGTAGTGCTTAAAGAGACGTGCACAGGTGAACTTCATATGTCATTTCAACCTTTTATGCCACATAAATAATACTTAGTGTAACAAAAACCATAGTTCTGTTAGGGTGTCCAGTGCTCAGTTACGCATGTCCGCACTGATGCGAAGTCCTCCTGCGGGAAGCCTTTCGTGAAACCAGGGTCTGCACACCACCCACACAGCACGTGGTAGGAACCCGGGTGTGAGGTGTCTGTGGCAATATACACAACGAGGAGAGGTCGACCCGGAGGAGTCGGAGTCAAAAGACCCCGCTACGCGTGGTCGCATAACTCACGCCTCGGAAACCGCCGTGCCGTCCTTGTGAACGCGGCAGGTGGCGTATTATCACGTGGGTAGTGGAACTCACTTTGTTCACAGTTAGGTGCCTCAGCCACAGTTAGGATCTCACGGAAGTACACGCGTAGCAGTCCAAATTTGCTTGGGCCCAGACGCTGTACTGAGGTCCCAATGATGGAGGCACTCAGTTTCACACTGTCAAGACTTCTGTCTGTTGGGAGGGATCGCCTTACCGGTTCTTCGGAACGAAGTCTCAGTGCGGTCGCCAAGACCATTCCCGCCGAGACTGGAAACACTCTGGCGAAGCGTGCCAGCCCACCAGCCGATGCGGCTGGAACGGAGCGTACGGAGCACGACGCGCGACAGACTCGCGCAGGAACTCAATCTTTGGAAAGGGGTCTCGCTGGGCGATGCCGTACCGCTGCAACTCACAGGATAGTGACAGGGAGTAGCTTGCTTGAACCAATGCAGTTCTAGAGGTTGACTGGAGGCGTGCATGCCATCCAACAAGATCGACGGGCGACAGTCAAAGCGCCCGACACTGCAGATACATGGGAGAGAAGTATAAATAGGGCAAGCTCGTGTCCCAGGATATGAGTGATCGTTTCGCTCTGGATAAAGCCTGCGCATCACACACGGCTCCAGAGTCGCCAGAGATGGATAGAGGACAGCCTCACCAAGAGGATGATTGGGAACTTGGCACATCTACAGTCAAGGAGGAAAATGAGTCAGATTTTGGGTAGGGCGGATGGGGTGGTGACATATTTGGGGAGCTCTCGCCTCCGCGCGATAAGGCTGCATTGAACACCACCGTGGATCATATGACTCACCTATCCCCACCGCCTGAGAATGTCAGTGGTCCGGACGGGAGAAGTGGAATCGAGTCAGAGAAACATGATGCCCCTTCTTCAGCGTCCCTGGCTCCGCGCGTGGCGCTGGGCGCGTCCCTTCTTTACCACTACGGCGGTAGCCGTGTCCGCCTTAGGCTTCCCCGGCTCCACACGTGGCGTGGTGAATGAAGGAAAGCTGCAGTGCCAAGAACAATGTTTAGTCTCGAATAATGTGATAGGAACTTGTAATGTACACTTAGTGCTACTCTTATGTGATAACATATCTTACCATGTATTTCAAAATTTTCTAAATTTACTTGTGTCTATGAGCCACCATACCGGTATCTGTATCTGTATTTGTCAAGTACTTGCAGAGTATATACCTCCAGTTTAACCTGTATATATTAAGTAGGTCATGCATACTTCATTATGTCTGTTGACAAGGAAGCTGTGACGTTCACCAAGATATTGTGCTAATTGAGAAAGGAATAGAAAATATAAAGTGCCAATACACAACAGTATAGTGAGAGTACACCAACGCAATGATATTGTTTTTAGCCAACGCTTATAACAAGAATAGTGACATTACTGTTCGGACAAAATTATCTCTTTTGGTCTCTTTGGCTCTCTCAAACCAAATTCTAAAGTATGTAATAGTCCGTCTAGCCAACCTGTCTCTGGTTATAATTGACAACTTTCGCCCGTTGATATTTCCGGATGTCCAATCCGTTAGGGGTTACCGCGATGGGCGGTTTTCTTAGTTGTTTGTTAACGCTATCCCATGCAGATAAAACGGTCTTGGCCAATCTGGCTACAGTCACAACCATCCCTTTCCACAGCAAATCATGACGTATCAATATTCTATCATATTGCTAATCTCAGGGTGTCCACACATATATATAAAGTACAAAAATGAGTATTCTGTCAATTCTGTCCAGTTCGCCAGGTTGCTAATACTGCGCCTTCTGTTACCGGTGTTACGGTTGTGTGCGACGGATATATGGAGCGAGTGATAGGCAGTGTGAGTTGAATCTGGTCGAGGAGGGCGCGTCCATTCCCCTGAAACTATAGTCAACGATGGGTGGGAAAACCCTGCACATTCTTAAATAAGCAAATAGTAAAATTGATGTCCAACTGTTGTCATAACGTACACAGCTGCCTGTCCAAATGTGTCAATTACATGTGACGGCGAGGTCGACTGTACCGACGTCACGGACGAGGCTGACTGTCCCGCCCCACCGCCGGACCCAAGCTTCCTCCAGAAGTCTGAACGGCTACTTCAAGTGGGTATCAGCTCGTATTTTCTTTAGTAACCAGCAAAATTACCACCGATCACCACTCACGTGTGGTGTTTTCATGACTTTTACAGAACAGACTGAGGCATGCAAATAGGGCAAACGGAGACGGAAACAACGGCACCAACATTCAGTGCATTTTGTACTTCGAAACCAAATTCAAGTTAAGCTGTGCGTTCGTGCGTGTTTCAGTTTGAGTTTCGTTTCATTTCATTTGCCATGGACTATTTATTAGTACATAAACAGGTCCATGGTGTGTTATTATCGACTATTAGTAAATCACGATAAGACTTGGCGTATGGTGGCATTCTTTATGTTTCTCATTGCACTGAACTGAACAATCTAAGTACAATAGTTATATACAACAATATAGTACTTTACATACATAAGCGAACATACAATTTATACACAGCAAATACATGCACAAGAAAGTCACATAATAGCACAACTCCCCTTGAAATAAACTCTTCCTGTATTCTCATCACTCACATTCATCTATGAAGAACAGTCCCCAAATCTCGTTGGTTTTACTACACGTCGACCAAATGCTGTCACATAAGACACTTCTGGTTCACATTCTTGTGTAGTCTCTTTTTGTTTGTTGCCCTCAGTGCCTATCTCATTTTCTATAACATCCTCACTATTCTGATGCTGTTCATCTCTTTCATTACGTGTTTCCTTCCTTTCCTCCGGTACCTTCATCAAATGTCTTCTATTCCTTCTCCATTGCCTGCCATTTGGACGTACAATGTCTTAAGAGTTTGGACCATCAATTGCTTTTTGTACGACCGTAGCTGGTTTCCATTCACTGTTGACCTGCACTCTATCCTGTTCTCCATCTTGTAATTCTGGTAGACTTCTCGCTCCACGATTGTACTGTTCTGTCCTCCTCTCTTTTTTTCTCTGCGCTGTGCTTTCACACTCTTCCTGATTAACCAATCTCGGTCTGAGACTCTCTCTGGTTACGGGTAGAACTGATCTAAGTTCTCTACTCATTAACAGTTTAGCCGGTGATTCACCACATTCAATTGGAGTGTTTTTAATTTCCAAAAACGCTAGCCACGGATCTTTAGACTTTTTTTCATTCTGTTCTTCGCTATTTGCACATATGCCTCTGCCAATCCATTGCCTTTGTGAATAATATGGACTTGACATGATATGTTGAAAACCATATCTGCTTGCAAACTCTTTGAATTCATATGATATGTATTGGGGACCACCATCACTTCCACCTCTTGAATTCCATGAGTAGACATCATTTTGCTCAACTTCTCCACAACAGTCGTAGATTTTGTATCTGGTAAAATGTCCACTTCAAAAATTTTGTTTTGAACACTACTACTAAAACATAGTCCTTTTT
>JAGTTF010006107.1:144679-169315 GCA_019095985.1 Streblospio benedicti
AGTTCATTCACATTTTTCTCACATTACATGTATATCATATATATCAGAGCTTCCAGGGCAGCATATACAGTACATTGCTACCATAGTGCATAGCGCCATCTCGAGCGCTATTCACCCATTTATGTGTTCACTAACATAGCCTCTACCAGTACCTATTTTATCATTTGAAAATTAATTTTATTCACATGTTTGAATTTGAGGCTATGATAAATAGATACATAAATATAACCTATCTAAAGTATTGGTTCAACAGTGCAATGCGCAAACTTTAGGATTGAGTTTGCTCAACAACAATGAACAGACCCAACTGGGAATCTTTCTATTTTCAATTAACAGCTTACAACTTACATGTAGTTATCAATGTTCCTCAATGGAATTAATAATGATATTCTTTTTAAGTAGTTTCATATGTTTTAAAACCATGGACTTTTCCAAATACAGATGTTAGTAGGCCTACTTTTTACCATGAAACGTCCCCGCTTAAACTGACATTTATTTCATGTAAAAATATTTTGTCATCATTTGATGCTTTATAAGTGTATAAATTGTATGTAGGCTTATGTATGTAAAGTACTATATTGTTGTATATAACTATTGTAATTAGATTGTTCAGTTCAGTGTAATGAGAAACGTAAAGAATGCCACCATACGCCAAGTCTTATCGTGATTTACTAATAGTTGATAATAACACATGGTGTCAGAAGTAATAATTGGAAAAGAAAATGGACAACCTAAAAGATATAGAAGCTTTAAACATCCATGGAGATCAAGCAGAAGTTTCCCACCGATGGCTGAGATGGCAGAAATCATTCAAAAGGTATTATATTGCATCTGGTCTTAACAAGAAATCAAAAGATGTACAATCAAATACTCTCTTGCATCTCATCGGTGAAGATGCTGCTGATATTTATGAAACATTCACCTTCATCACAGAAGGGGAAAACAAAGAAGATAAAGATAACATTGATACGATCATAGCTAAATATGAAGAGTTATTTAACCCCAAGAAAAGAATAACATATCTACGATTCAAATTCTTTACAAGAAGACAGGGAGAAGAAACTTTTGATAAATTCATTACAGATTTGAGACGGTTAGCAAAACCATGTGAGTTCAAAACTCTTGAAAATGAGCTAATCAGAGACATGATAATTTGTGGTACAAGAGACAGAAAACTACAGGAAAAGTTACTTAATGAAGACAACCTTACATTGGAAAAAACAATCAAAATGTGTCAATCATCGGAAATAATGAAAACCCAAATAGAAGAAATTGGTGAAACGCCGAAGGCACAAGCAGCAGTAGACACAATAAAAGGAAAAGGACAAGAGAAATGCAGTGGCAGCAATAGACAAGAAAACAGTACACGGGTATTTGACTGCCGAAGTTGTGGTAAGAAACATGGTCCACGTCAATGTCCGGCATATGGTAAAGTGTGTTCTTACTGTCACAAGTATAATCACTATGCTTCAGTGTGCCGTGCTAAGAAACAAACTGAAAACCAAAATGTACACAGTTTGAATACCAATGACGGGGGTGATGACGATGATCATATAGAATGGCTTAATGTCAATGCAATTGGCACAGTGGATAAATATGGAAAAACGGAACGAACAGAAGATGAAGCATATGTGAGTTTATTAGTGCAACAAGTTCCAGTTAAATTCAAAATCGACACAGGTGCGCAGATAAATGTTCTTCCATGTAGATATTACTCCCAAATGAAAACAAATACCAAACTGGAGAAAACCAACATAAAATTAGCAAGTTATTCTGGAGACCATATTGGCGCAGTAATGGGCAAGTATTTAACAAGAGTGGAAGGAAGAATGATTGAATTCTTTGTTGTGGACACATTGCAACCCGCTATTCTTGGTCTCAAAACCTCTGAGGATTTGGGCTTCATAAAGATAATCAGAAGTGTTAAAGCATCAACTGCACTAGAAAAATATCCTAGTGTATTTCGTGGCTTAGGATGTCTGGCTAAACCATTCAAGATACAAATTGATTCAAAAGCATGTCCAGTGATAAATGCACCTAGAAATACACCAGTAGCACTTCGTGAAAGAATCAAAGAAACACTAGATGACATGGAGAAATACAAGGTTATTAAAAAAGTGGACTATCCAACCGATTGGGTAAACTCAATGGTGGTTGTGGAGAAACCTAAAACACGAAAACTAAGAATTTGTCTGGACCCAAAAAATCTTAATGACGCTATAAAAAGAGAACATTTTGAGCTACCAACTATTGACGAAATAACTACAAGGCTGACAGGTGCAAAAATATTCTCAAAATTGGATGCAAATCATGGCTATTGGCAAATTAAATTACATGAAGACAGTCAAGATCTAACAACGTTCAACACCCCATTTGGAAGATATAAATTTTTGCGTCTTCCATTTGGTATCAAGCCAGCACAAGAGCATTTTCATAAGAGACTGTATGAAGAGCTAGGTGACATTGAAGGTGTAGAAACTGATATTGATGATATATTAGTGTGGGGTAAAACAAAGGAAGAACACGATGAAAGACTGGACAAAGTTCTGGAAAGATGTGAAAAAATAAATCTCACATTAAATCCAGAAAAATGTGAGATTGGAATAAAACGTGTTACATATCTAGGTCATGTGCTATCAGCTGAGGGTATTCAACCGGATCCACAAAAAATCTCTGCTATCACAAACATGCCACATCCTACTGATAAAAAAGGCATTGAACGACTATTAGGAACAGTAAATTATCTGGCGAAATTCATTCCTAACATGTCTGAAATCACTGCAGCAATCAGGATGCTCTTGAAAAAGGAAGTAATGTTTGAGTGGACACACTCACAAGAAAAAAAAGCTATGGAGAGAATTAAAGCAATTCTATCAACATCGCCAGTGTTAGCATTCTTCGATCCATCCAAACCTATCACTATCAGTTGTGATGCAAGCAAGTCTGGGTTGGGAGCTGTATGCATCCAAGATGGAAAACCAGTGGCATTTGCATCACGCGCCATGACAGACACAGAAACACGATACGCACAGATAGAAAAAGAGCTGTTAGCGGTAGTATTTGCGTTTGAAAGATTCCATCAATATGCATATGGTGTACAATGTACAGTGGAATCCGACCACAAGCCATTAGAAGCCATTTTGAAGAAAAGTCTAGCATCGGCACCTCCAAGACTTCAAAGAATGCTGCTTAGGCTGCAAAAGTATGATTTTACATTAAAACATATACCAGGAAGAGATCTCATTGTAGCCGATGCATTGAGTAGAGCATATCTTCCAATATCGGCCAATGACAAGAACTTGGAAAAAGAGATTGAGTATATGGTGCATGCAACAATAACACAAATTGGTGCAAATGATAAGACATTGACAACAATCAAAATGACTACTGAAGCGGAAATGAACGTGCTAATGGATACAATTAGGAATGGCTGGCCTGAAACAATGAGTGAAACACATGAAGCAGCCAAACCATTCTTCAATTATAGGGATGAGCTGTCGATTGGAGATGGCATTATATTTAAGAACTCAAGAATGGTTATACCACCGAGCATGAGACGATCTATGTTGGAAAGACTACATGTTGGACATATGGGCATTGAAAAATCGAGGCAGAGGGCTAGACAAGCTGTATTTTGGCCTGGAATAAACAAAGATATTGAAGAGACTGTGAGATCATGTAGCGAGTGTCAAACATACAGGAATAGTCAACAGAAAGAACCTATGACAGTTATGGAGGAGCCAGAATTACCATGGCAGATGGTAGGAACAGACTTGTTCAAGTTTAATAAAAAGGACTATGTATTAGTAGTGGATTACAAAACAAAATTCTTTGAAGTGGACATTTTACCAGATACAAAATCTACAACTGTTGTGGAGAAGTTGAATGTCTACTCATGGAATTCCAGAGGTGGTAAGAAGTGATGGTGGTCCCCAATACATATCATATGAATTCAAAGAGTTTGCAAGCAGATATGGTTTTCAACATATCATGTCAAGTCCATATTATTCACAAGGCAATGGATTGGCAGAGGCATATGTGCAAATAGCGAAGAACAGAATGAAAAAAAAGTCTAAAGATCCGTGGCTAGCGTTTTTGGAAATTAAAAACACTCCAATTGAATGTGGTGAATCACCGGCTAAACTGTTAATGAGTAGAGAACTTAGATCAGTTCTACCCGTAACCAGAGAGAGTCTCAGACCGAGATTGGTTAATCAGGAAGACTGTGAAAGCACAGCGCAGAGAAAAAAAAAGAGGAGGACAGAACAGTACAATCGTGGAGCGAGAAGTCTACCAGAATTACAAGATGGAGAACAAATTAGAGTGCAGGTCAACAGTGAATGGAAACCAGCTACGGTTGTACAAAAATCAACTGATGGTCCAAACTCTGACATTGTACGTCCAAATGGCAGACAATGGAGAAGGAATAGAAGACATTTGATGAAGGTACCGGAGGAAAGGAACGAAACACGTAATGAAAGAGATGAACAGCATCAGAATAGTGAGGATGTTATAGAAAATGAGATAGGCACTGAGGGCAACAAACAAAAAGAGACTACACAAGAATGTGAACCAGAAGTGCCTTATGTGACAGCATTTGGTCGACGTGTAGTAAAACCAACGCGATTTGGGGACTGTTCTTCATAGATGAATGTGAGTGATGAGAATACAGGAAGAAGAGTTTATTTCAAGGGGAGTTGTGCTATTATGTGACTTTCTTGTGCATGTATTTGCTGTGTATAAATTGTATGTACGTTTATGTATGTAAAGTACTATATTGTTGTATATAACTATTGTAATTAGATTGTTCAGTTCAGTGTAATGAGAAACGTAAAGAATGCCACCATACGCCAAGTCTTATCGTGATTTACGAATAGTTGATAATAACACATCTGGGACCTTGGAAACCAGACCCTGTCACAAACCACCCGAATCCGAAATGTATACTCTGTACCAATATTAAGTACCTCAAAATACACCCTGTTCCAACATCGCTCTCATGAATTGTACTCTGTCTCAGTATATTGTTATGTATAATACATCTTGCCACAGCAAGGTATCATCTATCAAATGTTATAGATAGATGTATAGTTATAGCTAGAACCCAGAATTGGTGAAGATGTGTATAATATAATACATTAAAGTATCATGTATCACTTGATTGTGCACATAAACTATCATGTACATAGCATAAATCAGATCCTGTCATAAATAGTAGTCCAAACCAGACAATGGTACATAAAAACATGCCATTGAAATATCCCAATATTGCAAGCTCAGAAAACACACTGTCCAGTGGCACGTCCCTACAATGTACATGTAGCAATTGAAATTATGTGTGTGATGTGATGATTATAAACCGTTGGCAATTTATATCAAATATCAAAAGAAAATATCTTATCTTATTCTATCATTTGTATGTACCCCCTTTTTGCAACAATATACTAAATTTTCATGGGCTTTTTGGCATATACACTATCAATCGTGACTATGAAATCCCTAAGATCCCTTAAGTGCTCTGCCTTTTTCCAAAAACCTGGTGATAGGTGTGAATGTTTGAGTGCTCACCATCCGACGTGATCGATGTGCAGCCCCGCAGGCTGAGCACAGTGAGATGGGAGGACAGAACGTTGACCAGGCCCTTGCTGGTCAGGTGCGGCAGCTTGACCAGCTGCAGGGACTCCATCTCACTCTGCTTGAGGGTCAAAGCCTGAACCCCCTTATCTGAAAGGGACCACAGATGAACCAACTATCTAGGAATAGAATCCTTTATAACAAATAATAAGAAAGACATTTCCAATAGCCTAATAGGTCGACTTTTTAAAAACATTCAGGCATGATCTTTTTGAATACATGTATGTGGAATTCTTTGTGAATGTGTATCTATACTAGCATATAAACACGACCGGTACCAATTTCATATAATTTATATTTTAAGGTTGATTTGTTAGTTGAGTGATCGTGCACGTTCTGACCTGTGACTTGTACACAGCCTTGCACCTTGATGTTTTTCAGCTGACACTGTACACTGCACAGCTGGCGCAGCAACACATCCGATACCTGGATGACAGAGGGTAGCAATAAATGCACCGGGTAAGAACTTAATGGTCGTTTTGCAACTTATTTTTTAACGACTTAATTAACAATAATGACCTGCAGTTGGTCATCGTGCTCTGCATTTCTACATTTACATTACATTTATATCAGTGTCTTCTGTGTACATGTATGGAATGATCCAGTTGACTAATGGTTTAGCATTACGAAATGCATTTATTGCTGGGGAAATGATAAATCATGAAATATGAATACATGAGCAATGATTCACCAATATCTAATACAAATATAAATGCTTAAGAAACTGGCAAACATCCTCATTCATAATTTCTTTCTCTACCAATTTTCAACTTGAAGGTAGTATAAACTAAAAAAAAAATCTCCCTTGCACACAGTGAAATTTCTACTGTCCAAGTGAAATCAGGATAGGAGCGGAACTTTTAAGATAATGGGAAATTTATACATGTTTATACCGTATTCCCGCACATTAAAGCCCATGGGGTTACATGTATAACCGAAAAACACACTTACCTGCTCACAGTTGTAGAGGTTAAGGGACTTCATGCTGCTGGAGAATAGGTTGTATGTGATGTGGGGCAGGTAGCCTGGCTTGAGACTAGAAATATACCAGATTATTGCATAATGTGAAAACAGAAATCTTGAAACTGAATGTAATTTGTAAATGTGATCATATTCCACCAATTGAATGTAACATAATATATTGGAGGAAATACAGTGATTTTAATGAATTCGTTTACTACATACATGTAGCTGTGTGGAGGGTTTGCAAACAATGCCAACCATATGATTCTTATCTACATGTAGCAATTATCTGTTTCATTAGGGCCCAATCATGTAATTATATGTCAAGTGCTATCATCCTGTGTAACATCATTAAGTTCTAATGAAAGATGACCGAGAGTGAGAGGTAATGTTTGAAAATATTTACCCAATATAAAATTTGTACATGTATAAAGATGCTTATACCTAAACATCAATCAATAATTTTATAACCTGCTTATTATAGCAACTGAAATCTATTGAATCCATTCGAATCAAAGCAGATGTAAATACAGCTAAAGTTGTGAGAGCAAGACTTGGATCACAACTATAAACCACCACATTTACATGAATTTACATATACATGTAGATTACCAGTCATGGTGCACGAGGTACTCCAGCAGCAGTTCTTTGTGGACTGTGGCGAGGTACCGGCTCACCGCTGGGATTGAGTCCAGGTGCTCACCTGCAAACACATTACACCTCCAATTAAGACCACCTTTCTATAATATGACCATTTCTTGCAGTCCCAAACATTCAAAAAGAAACTTGCATGTACTACTATCTAGTGACCTCCCCTATATACATTTAGAGACCTTTTAGGACAGTTTTTCACGTGGTCACTACGTAAGTAGATTTCTTTATCCAAAACACTGTACATGTACATGTATTTGATTGGTTTTGGACTTTGTCTGATAATGACAATAGTCTTAAAACTACATCGGATGAAATAAAGCATGATTGTGTAATGAAATTATATCATTATTGTTGTTTCTACATGTACGTCGTAACTGCTGTTGAAAGGTTTGTCAAAAGAAGGATAAATTTGAATAAGGTTTTCTAAAATTTGTTGGCTATTACTTTTGAATAAATAAATTCCTCATCAGAGGTAAAACATCTAAATAAGTCAAAAAAATATGATGTTACGATGTACATGTCCCTATAAACAACAATAATGAAAGACCTGCTGCCGTTCAAATACTGAATTTAGCTTACAGAAATTATATCAATGGCTTAATTCTAAACTGAAATGAGAAAAAGGCAAGAAGATTCCCAGTCTCTTTTTGAGTTTTAAGATTTATCATTTTTTTCTACAAACATATAATACAAAGTACAGTCTCTTGTTGGTTTCATCATTTTGTTCTGCTCTTTTAACAGAAAAAAAACTCCAACCTTGTAAGAAGGGTTTTAATGCATGGGGATATTTTACTTGTGTATTTATTCACTTTTTTAATTGTTTCTAATGTACAATATTAAAGCATTATCACTCAGAAATTTCTAATTCCTACCTAATTGAAAAAGGCCAAATGTTATGCAGAGCAAGAAAGAGCCTAAATGTTATACACAGCAATTGATGTTGGCAATACAAAAAATATAAAGCAAACCCAAGCATGTGTTATTTTTTGTGCAGATTTGAATTGCTTATACCGCACACTGGAGAAACCATGTAACAGCTGGAGCATTACTTACTATACTGGCATCCAGTTGAGCTAAATTGGCATCAACTTGTTAAAAAAACATAACAATGTGTAACGACTGTCGCAATTAGCTCTAATGAGATGATAATGGAATTAATAGCAATTAACAACAATTAATATTCTAAGAGTACAATAATAGTACTATTAATAAATAAGTACCCATACACTGCTACTGTATATACGTTTTTATTTGTTATATGGATATGGTTTATGTCTGATTTAATAAATGAATTGATTTTATTTGATTTGAATACATGTAGTTCATTACAACAGAAACTTGTTAATTTCGATATTGCTTTTCTCAAACTTTCTGTTATCTCAGCGGTTAGCTTTATTTCAATTCAAACCCAGGGTACAAAATTGAGCCTACCCAGCTGTCCAGTGCAGGATGATTTTTGACAGTTCCCAATATTAACATAATTAAGTGCACACGGTGTTCAATCAATCTCCAGTTTTGGTGAGTTATAAGCAGTTTTTGTGAGGAAAATGTTTACTTTTGAAATCGGCGGTTTGGATTTTCCACTGTAAACGGTCTAAAAACCATTTCTGAGCACAATTTTTGCCGTCCATGCACTATAAGAATACTTCTGGCACATACTGATGTGATTTATTTCAACTCACATGGGCTGGTTTCTGCTGCTAAGTCTGCAATACATGACCACCCACCTTCAAAATTGAGGTCATCTGATAGAAAACGACGAATATAGTGGCTGTAAAGACGTAATTCAGGCAAAATATGAATGAGAATGTATCTCAAACTTGATACAAAACAGATTACACTAATCCCATGCTTTTTAAAACCACATAACTGGCCAAAATTACAAAATGATTTTCAACTCTTCGCGAAAACTGTTGATTGTACATTTCTGTAGATTTGGAGACTTTACACAATATAGAAGTTAATAATATAGATGCAATGCATAAGGTAGTTTTCAGTTAAGTATAAGCTACATGCCTGACCCAACTTAGGGCTTAACAAAGCAATATAAGGCAAAATATCACTCATTTTCGAATAGTGGACAGCCATGTAGAACGAGGGTCTTCAACTATTGCAAACTTAGCAGCAGAAACCAGCCCATGTGAGTGGAAATAAATCGCATCAGTATGTGCCAGAAGTATTCTTATAGTGCATGGACGACAAAAATTGTGCTCAGAAATGATTTTTAGCCCGTTTACAGTGGAAAATCCAAACCGCCGATTTCAAAAGTAAACATTTTCCTCACCAAAACTCTTGATTTCCTCACAAAAACTGCTTATAACTCACCAAAACTGGAGATTGATTGAACACCGTGGTGCAGGACACATTTTGTCAGGGCTGGCTACATTTTATAGTTGCTGGCCCTGTGGTCTGTGAGCAAATTTTCATGAGTTTCATACCCTGATCACAGTGTGGGCCATTGCTTTCCAGTAGTATATTTATGCCCCCCAACCAAAAGGTGGGATGCATGCTCTGTGCAGATATATGCATGCACGACTTCCACCTGAAAATCTTTGATTTGCTACTGAGGACACTCATTTTTCTAGTACAATAGAACCTCGAATTAAGACCACCTCTCTATTGAGACCACCTCTATATTAAGACCACTTTTCACAGTCCCGAACCTTATTAAAGTTACTAAAAGGAACCTCTGTATAGAGAACACCTCTCTATTGAGACCACCACTCTACTGAGACAACCTAGCAATGGTCCCAAAGGTGGTCCTAATAGAGAGGTTCTACTGTATCCCTTAATATTTAGCCCTATCGATAGAATGATTCTCTTTTATCCCAGTTGTGATGATAACCCACATCACCCCAAATAAATTGGCTGTTTAGTGCTCACATTTCCCAGTGAGTTTGCCCCAGAATTGATTTCTAAATGCATGTGTATGTATGTAGCAAATTGATACTACGACAGACTAAATTAAATGAAGACTGATGAACACTAGAAATGCAAGTAATAAATCCAAGAGTATAATAGGGAAGACACAATTCACAAAATACATGTACATCTTAAAGATTGTACAACTATTCAAATTCATACATAAAACTAGAAAGGTACTCATTGGAGCAAGCACAAATTAGTGCCAGCACCTTCGAGCATTTCTCTCTGATTTTTCAGTAAACCGTTGGTTATGGTCTTTATATGCATGAATGCTAGACTACCCTATAAAGGAAACATATCTATAAGATTTCAATTTTCAGATAATGTTTAAAAGTTTTATTATGTCGATATGAAACTGAAATAGGCATTCACATACTAGAGTTTGAAGTTGGTGCAAAAAGGATGATACAAACTGAGGGTGCTCTGTAATACTCACAAATCATCAATGGGAATGAATAGGAGGAAATTTGGCAAATGATAAGTGTGTATGATTATACAGATAAAATGGGTAGTTCAGGACTGCAAGTTGAAACAATGCATATGTCATCCATATTTATTTCAGCCTTATTCCCTTGTTCGATTCACAAGTTATTGGGACAGGACTGATTGTGCTACTAAACCAACGATGGTTCCCACAATGTTTTACGTTTTATGCTGGGAAGACGTTATAGTCAGTGTGGGATATACATGTATGTACTAGATACCAGGGCTGAGTTAAAAACTTACAGGCCCTACTGAAATCTTACCAGCCCTGGCAATTAGTCCCAATAGCACTCGAGTATCTCCGGGGGTACTGGTGCATTCCTCCACAGAAATTTGTTGATATGTATTTAAAGAAGGAGCCATTTGATGGACTTTAAGATGATAATTCAATAACATTTTGGTTTGAAAATTCTTAATCTTTATCTGCATGTTTAGTAGGGCTATTTTAATTAAATAAAACACATTAATTTTCAAACCTTAATACCAAGCGTTATACAGCACCATTTAAATCAGATCATTTCAATAACAAATACATGTACATGCCTTATCTTCCTCATGCATGTACGTTGATGAAGGTTAGACATCCAGGTTGAACTTTAACTATGCAGATTTGATGCCTGATCTGACAAAAATTTTCACGGGAGATCGATTACATTAGATGTTATGACAAAAGCATGTTAAAATACAGAGTCAAAAAGCTGCCAGACAACCAGGCATGTAAGTCTGAAGACCTGTAGTCCCGAACTCCCGATAGTAAACTTGCTAGTTGCAAGCCTCAGGCCAACAGGAAGGCAGCTTTTTCCCATGCTGGTTATAGACGTTCAAAGTACTAAGATGTACACACCAGTTTTAAGAATATAAACAGTGAAATTAAAATTCAAGCAAATATTATATCAACTATACATCTTCTAAACACCAAAAATGTCCCGGTCTTGTCTAAGGCTCATTCTCTGAAGGATGAGAAAGTTTGGGGTCGTATTCAGCAGTTTTGAAAACGTCCAAAATAGGTTGAGGCAAATCGAACTTAAAGCTGGTGCTGGGACTAAAAACTGGTAATAAAAAAAAAACTGTTCAATGTGTGCTGTCTAGAGATTCAAACCCAACTCCCAGCAAAAACAAGGATAAGCAGTCCTGCATTTTTGAAAGAGAACTGTATGGCCTTGATTACGTACAAGCTTATAATTCCAAAGCATACACCAAAGCAAAAGGGATTAGACCACATGCATCACTACAATTGTACATCCATTGATATATATCGCATGATGGAGAAATCTGATTGGCTGAGAAAAATGTGACAATCTGATCTATCTCCCTGGCTAGAGGGAGGTAGATCATGATCTACCTCCCTCCTGCTGTTTACATAGACGTTTGAAAATTACGTAGTGCGCAGTGCGTTAAAGTTATTGCAGAAATGTACGTTTCACGTTATCATTTGTACGTTCTCTGTACGCCTGTGTACGTCAGTCACTTACTTTTCTAAGAAGGTGTCATAACAATACATGAGGCAATTGTGTCATCATTAACGGCTCATTCTGTTTGAGATGAACACTGCTACTACTGAATGAGGTAAATGCGATATAATAAATGGTGCCCTCTGTTGGGGGAGAATGCGCGAGAAATGTAATACCCCTCAGGAACAATGTTGCCCGGCGGCGGGCGTCGGGGCGCTGTCCTCCCCCAACAGCGGGCACCATTTATATAATACTCACCTATACAAATAAGACAGAGTTCTCCCAATTTCTTCATTGCAATTTTTCAATTGTCGCTCTCGAGATATGTTGATATCTTTATATCTTTCGGCTCCTGTAGAAATTTGTATTCCTATATTCCTGTGTAATAATTATCGCCAATCACATTGACAGATAAGTGGTAGAAGTTATAGTTCCTTTTTTAACATTGGTGGACTTATATACATATAATTCATCGTCATCACACCTTTTAAGTTCCTATATTTTTACCCTTAAAGGATGTTACACTGGCTTATGTTTAAAAACAATATAACTTTTAAACCCTAATATTTGTAAATCTTGTTTGAAATTAAGTTAATATATATCACTCAATCGATCACTGTTACTTTTTAATATGTGTGCAGCGCTTCGTAAAATTTTATCTATATTTCTTCTCTTCAAAGGTTAATATTCCAATATAATTAACACTGCACAGTTAGTCTCCACATGCATAATGTTATTTATAATCACAACCAACCCTCACCAGCAAAAAATATTACATCATTAGACCACTATATATATGTATTAGTTAGCCACCATTATTCCAAGAGTCAAGACTATGCCGCTAGAGCCTAGACCTTAATTAAAAAGGCTTTTTAATAACTTGATATCTTCTATTTGATGATCTAGATGACTGTGTCCAATGGCAGAACCAAAACCAATGTAATACCATGTATAATGACAACCCTGCCTTTTATATGTACTGCTGAATGAGTTACTATTTATAGATTTACATTAGTGACACATCCTGATCCACCGAGAGTGTTGTTTTGTCTCCCATGGTACTTTTTCCGCGAACAATCTGTTAGACTAGTTATCTTGTTTTGGCATTAAAAAACCTATCCTATTAAACAACAGCTCTGCCACGTTTGTTGTGTAATTTGTAGTATAACTATTGATGGTTTAATCCATGAGCAGTTAATAATGAGAGCGCAGTTCGCAGTTGTGATCAGCAGTATCATGGTATAAACTATGAACTGGTGTCCTGACAGGTGGCCATAATAGTCTACTTATGGTTGCCGTCTGGTCGCGCTCTTCTCGCTAGAGTTTCCATTTGTAGTGCAACACCATACTTTCTTCAATCTACAAATATACTCAAGAATCACTGTAATTTTAATGTTTTGAATCGTCGAAGTCTCTTCAAATATCTTAGAAATACTGCTCATTTAAAGTTGTATAGCCATGGTAAGTTTTATCGTCTAGTGAGACTGAATTAAGTTTGTAACATGTAGTCCCCTGTTATCGTTCATGAAAACGTGTCCACTCAGTCTCACTGTCAGACTCGGAGACTTTCGATCCTGGAACGGAAAATCCGATGCGAAGTTGAGATTATGACAAAATAATATACAAAGTTGATGGCCCTTGTTGTCATATTTTATTACATTTTTTATAGTTTAATTTAAGTTATGTTGTGGTTGAAGAACTGGTTTGACACTGGGGAATATCAATATGGGTAACGAAAAACGTTGAGGTTGCATGGTTGTTGTGCACGCATGGGGAGGCAGCCATGACCTGAAGGATTCAACACTGTCACATTCGGTACTGAGTGACTTGAGACCATTCCAATCTAATTGTGCGTGGTACAAACGAATTCGCAAAGCGACTGAGTTTTGAGCGTGTCTGGATAAGGCCATGGCGACCTTCCTCATTTACGATCTGGTAAAGGAGGGCAAGGCGCATGTTCATGCGATAGGAGGCCAATGGCTCCCAGTCGAGGGAATCCAGGAGGGCGGTGAACTACTTTGGGCTACTGTTACTTATTCTTTACTTGTTGCTTGTTGTTTGATGTTCCTGCGTTATGAGCAGCACCTATCTCTGCTGGGTGGCCAGCTGCCTTGACTAGCCATGGCACTGTGGTGGGGCCTAGCGTATACTTCATCAGTTGTAAGTGATGATGATGAAGGGCAAAGCACAGCCTCCTTGTTATCTTTTCTATTTATACAGCACACTGTGACAGTCAATGAAGTAGGAGGAGTCTAGTATTAGCTTGATGCGGTCATTCTTATTGAGGAGGTATATGGTGAAATGTATTTTGATAAGCACAATATAGGTCTCCTTGACATAATCTAGTTTCTTACAGAAGAGCAGGAAATGTTCCCTGGCTTCCGTCGCTGTACCACATAACATAATTTTATCTAAAACAGTGGAACTTGTAATTTATGTGTTTTTCAGCCAAAGGAAGGAAAAGTTAAGAAAGTCGTGCATCCCAACAGTCGGTTGGCCTCCCAACTGGCAAGGAAAGCTCATAATGAACATAAGGCAGATCAGTAAGTTTTTTCTTCATTATGTTTTATGTAAAATAAGAGACACTAGCTTATACCCGTGTGGTCAAAGAGGCATGCTCAGAATCACATTGAAGCACTCCAGTTACATAATCGCATAAGTTGCTGAAATCCATTGACATGGCATGTAAAATGAAAATCTAAGGGAGGAATTGTTAGTGTCCATGTAAATGGGAACACAATACCGTCCATGACCATAGAAAAAAGACATATTTGGTGAGTGTATAAAAATGTTTTTTACGGCATTTTATTTGCAAGCACCCTTGTCCTGACGACACTTGCCCACATCCTGACAGCACCACCACCCATCCTGAATTTCAGAAAGCACCCTGATAGCATCCCCTACACACAAACCATCTAAGATCAAGCCAAGGCGTCATTTATTGAAAGGCAGTTTTTTACTATGTAAACATGGCAGGGCGACCATCCTCTGTAACAGCCAGTGAAAGTCAAAGGCATTGTGATTTCCCCCCCTAACATTGGCTATAAGTATTCTTACTTAACCCTTTGCCGGTCGGAAAGGCATTTATGCCTTAATGCATGCCTTAAAATCGGTCTAAAACATACGTTCTTCAAACCCTCGTACCTACCAAACTGTCTGCAACATGCATCGTACAAGACCACGTGGTGGCTCAAAATCGCCTACTCCATTCATTAGTCATCACCTTATTTCGCTATAAACCACTTTTTATAGTAAATAATATATTTTTTTCAAAGAAGACATACTTAGAGATGAAACACCAGTTTTCGGTACTCAACTTTGACCACTAAATCTAATTATTTGTCGTCACAAAACCCCATCGGCTTTGTGTGATGTGAATATACGTCAAACGTCCAAAATACGGCGACCGTCAAAGAGTTAAAGAGTACAAACTACAAACACAGTCGATGGTGAAAAGAAAGTCAAGACACCAACCATCCAAAATAAAGGCCACTCCACAATTTAGACACCACCCACCCACTTCCTGATAGTACCTGCCAACATCCCCCCCATCCCCAGACCACTAATTACCAACAAACACATTACGTACATGTAGTTCGGGTCTTCACCACTGGTCTACACCATCCACTCCAACCCATCGTCCTGATAGCACCCACCCTTGTCCTAAAAAAGCTTAGCCCTAAATCTGACACCGATCACCAAGTCCTGATAGCATTCTTCCCATCCTGACAGCACCCATGACTTGACAGCACACACCGGTACTAACATTACAAACCTCTCATCCTGCTTGAAGCCACATACACATTGGCATAGCCCAGATACAGACCCATGTTGATACTTACACAATACACATATATAGTCATTTTTATACTTAGGTTCTGTCCATTACGTCCAACCATAATAGTAATAAATTATATTAATCTTGCAAGCGTCCATACTACCGATTACTATAGTGTGACTACAGGAACAGACAGTCCACGTACAAGTGTGTAACAATTAGGTCTCAGCCAAGTCATTCTAGTCACAGCTAAGGTAGGAAAAGTTAATGTTTATGTATAACGCCTTCAATGGATATATTGAGTAAAGTGTAGGAAATGAGTACAGCACTCTTTTTGTCAAGCACCCACCTTTGTGCAAATTGTGGGCATGGCGCAGACAGAAAACTACATCAGGGTTGCCAAGTATTCCGAAATTTCGGAATCATTCCGAAATATGAAGCCAATTCTGAACATTCCGACGGAATCGTCTATATTCCGAAATTCAAGAAAAATGACCAAATATTTTTATAAATCTGCGATGTTGTTATCATTCGCCATGAGTCCATGACACCTGCACGAACGGCGTTATTGATTTCGAATTTCTCGCTGCAGCGGCTGTAAACGGCGCTCTGGGCTGGGGTGCATAAAGACCTGGCGAAAATCGTTAAAATTGCTTTACGATGATCGCCAAATAAACGAGCGAAATTGCCGGGAACGAATTCGTTATAATTACGATAAATTGACGTGCACAAAAGTTTTCGTTGATGTAGTATACAATAGCCGTGAATTGTACTTGCAAATCGCACTTGCCCAGTACATTTTTAGTAAGCAGACGATAATTTTGCCCGCACAACTTTGCATCCTCTGTTAGATAGGAGTCAGCAGATGTGTGGATAGCTTAAACCTAGCACATACAAAAATATATCTGGTCATGACAATTAAGACATCTTGTGATGAAAGCTCATTTATCCCGAATTTTATAGAGGGAGGAATCATTTTATAGTTTTATCAGGATATTAAAGCAACCCCAGTGACTACCGATGATATCAATTAAGAGTTTCGATAGCAGTCAAAATACACAAAAGTCCTGTGCAGTATTTATGCTTACTTACCCATTATCTCCTAGTAACCACCCATACATTGTATGTGAACTTGCCATTTTGGAACTTGCCATTGAAATTAGAATTAGCTCATATGAAAACATCATTTTTTGCCCCTGTGTATTTTGCAACTACGCATGAACTTTGTTGTGGCATCACATGTGTCCAATATGTTCGAACTATGTTCTCTATGCTCACATATAAATGTTCATCTTTCACAGGAGTTTCAATATTGATGAGAGTGCCATCTATCACACCAATAACATTTGGGAAGTTAGCAATGTCATAGAAGGATTGCCAAAATCCTACTTACAGAGGTAATGCTTATTTCCAATGTGGCCCTTGTTTGTTTGGCAGGTTATGTAACCAACTGAGCCAATGGTGCATGGAGTGATCACGCTAACTATTGTTTTCACACTAGGTGAGTTCTTTTACGTGCAGAGGGGTGGCTCTCCTCTACACGGGACACGCCTTTTAATGTGGCTTCCGAACCTCCAATATACCAATACCATGTCTACCAAAACTACCACACGCGTAATATCTGAATGCGCAGAAAATCTGTACCATTCCTGGGATGGCATGGTTTCTTTGAGTTTGGGTTCACGGATATGTATAAGGTTATACAGTTCTGTAATCAAATTTCGAGACAGTCGGTATATCCGAGTCATTATAAGCATCTAGGGGGTGCAGTCTGTCTCTAAATATCCTATTTCTACGAATATTTCGATTATTTAAATTTCTAGTGTGCATAAATACAGCCATCGTTCAGAGACGTAACGAAACGGCGGGAGCTTTTGGCGAGATCCATTTGACGAGCGTTTTTGGTGGGCGTGACGATCGTCGTTATCGTTTAAAAAGTTTTGTGCACCTCATATGCATCGTTAAGGTACTGTAACGGCGACGATATGGTCATAACGATATCGTAATAGCTTTATGCACCCCAGCCCTGGATGCTAAAAAAAAGTCGCTATTTGTAAGCAGCCGTGATTAATAATGTGCGCTACAAAACGCACTCGGTAAAAATAAGTACACCAGTGTAGGAAAATCACACATGCGCTGGTGGAATAGCATGCACTCAGAAAAATTGCAACCGGAAGAAAGATGTTTCTTAAAATCTTTCAAGATTTACAGAGGTTGCTATGGATTACCAGTGTGTCAGTGTTTCTGAATGATAAATAGATATTCCACATGAACTGTGTTTGGTTTTAATTATAAATAGGGCCACATCTATTTCGTTTGAAAGTCACGAATATGTGACAATTCGAACGATAATGGAAGTAACTTAGGCTAGATCCTGTTGGGGTCAGTCAGACCGGGCCAACCTAAGAAAAAAAAAATAAAAGAATAGTACATGTAGTAGTAAAATTTAAAAATTATAGTGTATATGTGTTAAAATCCATTATTCTTCAATGTGCTTCACTGGTTGATGCAAAGCATTCAGATGATTTCTAGGATCATTGCTGCAAGTTTTGAAAGTAATATCAGAGGGTGCCCAGTCTACATCTCAACCGTCCCCTCCAAGCCTTTCCGGTCATTAGGATATGTCAGAGCCATGCCCAAATGTGCATGATCTTTCTGCATGATAGCATTCCAAATCTTACAGTATACAATAAATATAAATGCTTGTCCATACATCAACTATCGAGAGTTATAGGAAACTAAAGTCTGATGTGTATGAAACTTTCACAGTTGTCTTGAAGGGTCGCAAAATTTAAGATAAATTAAAAAACAGGGACATAAGAATTGACAATGACATATAAATAACACTAAAAAGATAGTTTTCTTTGAATTAATAATAGAAAATACAAGTATTAAGAAGATTCAGAAATTTTGACCCTAATTCAGAAATTTTGGCCTCAGGATTCAGAAATTTGAAAATTTGAGGTTGGCAACCCTGCTACATGGATTAACTCCAATTTGAAACTGGCATCTAATATGCAAAAGCTAAGGGATGAAAAATTAGTGTCTATGATAATGGGAACATAATGCTCTCCATGGCACAGATATTCTCACACACTTCAGTAGAACATCCCTATTAAGACTGCCCAAGTACTGCGTCAAGTGGTTAAATATAGTGGTGGTCACTTTTTTAGGACGTTTGCAATAGTCTTTTTATGAAGAGTTAGGACTGTTATAAATCATCTTATAATAGAGGTGGTCTTGATTGAAGGTTCTATTGTACACATAGCCTAATTGGCAAAGTGGTGGTAATCCCTAGTATTTGAACCCATGTGACGCCTTTGGCGTCTTTATGACATCACACTACTCCACATGACGCTGTCATGGCTGCCGCTGTCTGCTATTTTTGTCATAAAACCACTAATTAACAACCATCAGGGCCATTTCGACGATGAAAAACATATTCTTGCAAAACTAAACAGTACCATGAACCATCTCCTGTAGTCAGATGGCGTCGAGCTAGTCAGGCTAAAGATAAAGAGGAGATAGCTGAACAAAGTCCAAAAATTAGCGTATTAATATATAGGATGTCATATGTATGTTGTACACATTTTTCTTTCTTGCATTTAGAACTACTATTTTGTGTTTTTGAAAATGTAATTTTAATATAATATAATTTTAATCAATTTTAGACGAATGAAGAAAGTTACAAAATTTGATATACTTGGTGAGTTTTTTTACATTCCTACATTTCACTTAGAAATAAAACTTATTTATGATCAGTGTATTGAATTCAAGTTATAAAAAAATACCATGCAAAGAATATAACATGCAAAAATTAACGTTCTCTTTTTCATGTATCACATGCATCTATCAGTTGTAAATATAATGCTGTTAGAAGTACATATGTTACTTTTCAAAATACTGAAGTGGTAAAAACAATAATGAAGTGGTACAATGTATATTATTAGGTCTACAAATATGTTGTCTTATTTTGTCTCACAGGAGAAAAATTGCGCTGGTTCCAGGACAATTTGGATGAAGAGAAAAAATGCTATACAAAAGCTGAAGCTTGTGAATTGGTGGAAAAGTGAGTATGCAGTGATCTTGACTGTTATATATCCAGATCAGTGACTATCAAATCAATCTCAGCTTTCATCCTGAAATGTTTTGTGAAATAATTGATATTACACTTGTTTAAGATTCACTTGTTTGACTGGACCTGTTTAAACACTTATCAACTCTTAAAATAGTGGAGAAATACATTACGGCTGATTTTGTTGTTACTGTTGTAAGAGAATTGTCCCCAGAAGTGAGAGGGTGGGTCGAGAATGAACACCATCTCATGAGGTTGTGGCCTTGTTTGCAGATACCTGTGTCGTTTTGAGAGTGAGCTGGAGCAAATTGGGATAAAGCAGAGCATGCGTGGTCGTGATGGGCAGCAGCATGCAGCCCGCAAAACCACCATCACCATGACCGTCAGCAGGGAGACCCAGGAGTATGAGAATCATGGAATTGGTATGTGTATGTGAAGGCCAAGTGCATGAAAGCCATCATACTGTAACTCTGTAATTGACCGCTGTATGTAAGAAGAACGTCATGGAAACCATCTTAGACTATCACTGTATAAATGCCCATGGCAGGATTAGAATTCTGAAGAAAAAAAAATTTCCATGGTTAATAAATAAGAGTAATATTTTTACTAAGAATTCTCATCCCTGTGACTGAATATTTTATGGCCACTATGATTTCAAATGTTTAATTTTTAATTTGTGAGAGTGAATAATTTTTAGTTAATAAAATTCTATAGTTGTTTTGATTACAGAAATTCCAGACATTATCAATGCAAAGCACATGAAAGCTTTCAGGTATTTTTTAATTTTTTTATTGTTGCTTCAAATTACTAGATTTGGATTGCTACAATGAAGATTTGACAAAAAATATATATCTTTACTTGAATATAATATATTTAATTTAAAAT
Organism: Streblospio benedicti; assembly: GCA_019095985.1. Lineage (NCBI taxonomy): Eukaryota > Metazoa > Annelida > Polychaeta > Spionida > Spionidae > Streblospio > Streblospio benedicti. The sequence continues at coordinate 165,528 of JAGTTF010006107.1, forward strand.
CTTTCATATGAACATCTTTAAGATTATATATACATGTAAATAGATTTTTTTTTCATTTTTGCCTACGTGTATTCCTCAATAAATTATATTTGAATCCATGGAAATAAAAAAATATAATCTCATGCAGAAATATTAATAAGTGTACATGTAATTTTTTATAGAGAATGGACAGGAGAACTGCGATATCTTCCAAACATAAAATTAAAAACAATTAAAAAATCTGATTTGAAAAAGAGTGAATCAGAGGAAAATCAGGATGCCGTGAAGTCTTCTACAAGTGAAGAGTTAGTTGCAGAATAGAGTAGAGTAAAATGAACTGGAAAATCTTATTCTGTCTTTGTTACATGTTTTATATATAGAGATCATATAATGTTATTTACTGTTTTCAGTCAAATTTTTATACTAGAGTGGTTATATTCATGAATATGATGGATGTGATTGTATCATATGAAATATATCATGTTTACATCTTAATGATCCCTTTATACCTTTTGATTGTTTCTTATCTGCATGTTTTCCCATAGCATTTTTTCTTCCTACTGCCAAATGTCAATGCATCGGAGTCAAATGTGCTATTACTAACGTGTGAAAATGGGATACCATGAAAATGACACAGGAAAATGGTGTTCAGTTGTCACACTTGGCCAATTCGTATGCCATTTTGACACTTCAAAATTTTTCTGCTTGAAGCAAAAAAATCAAACTTCTTAAGATGATTTTGTATCTACATGTACTGTACATTAGAGCTACATGACGCAGTATATGCATATATGATAAAAGTTGTTATAGAAATAAACAATAATTAACAGCATAAAGCACATATTATAATGTTCATGTACATGTTATTGAAAAAAATGTTCTTAATTATTTTTTATACATTATAACAAGCATTCTAAAATAACATGTATGTATTATGTATAATATAGAAAATTTTGATTAGGGTAACTGCAGAAAAGAATTATTAAACAAATAACCGGTAATAATGCGCATAATTAATCCAGATTATCATGTGATATGTGTAAAGGCCGTTGATTTTACTAACTGGTGGACAATTATACAATGGAACTTCTGTTATGAAATCTTATAATTGTTATTCACAATCAAATAAGCACTACCGATATCACGATGCTATTTGTTCAGCACGAAAAAAATCATGTTTTAAGATCAAGCATCAACATGGCAACTCTTCAGCACCAAAAAGCTGATAATATGTCCAGAAACATACCAACAATATTTGATCTTATAACCACTCATCAAATATAAAATTGATAACGCAGAAATGCACATATGATAGTATAAAATTATATGTACATATAACAGCAAAAACAGCATAGCCCCTTAAATGTGTATGATAAGAGTGAATTTTATTTCTATTCAATTATATATATGCTTATTTTCCAAAAGATTTGACAAAATAATAAAAGTAGTATCCAAAATTTTATACATGTGTTTGTTAAACGTTTTCAACATCTGTCCTCTTCAGAATATACACATGTATGTCCGTTATATTCTGAAGAGAACACCAGATGTCGAAAAATGTTCTAACAAATACTTTGGATACTTCTTTTATCATTTTGTTAAATATTTTGGAAAATAAGCATATATATTTGTATAGAAATAAGATCCATAAATATGATACACATTCAATATGCAATCACTCTGAGGATCAGAGGTTCAGAATGTTCATTCTTCACATTCTGAACCCCTGATCCTCAGAGTGTATGCAATTAACCTTACACATCAAATCTTAAGTAGCTATAAAAAATATAACCATGCAAGAAAAAAATCTCATAAAAAGAGTCCAAGTTTAATGCTGTTCAGATACACCTGGTACCTCAACCTTTGTCATGAATATGACAGTTGTTAACAAATATTCAGTATTTTCTTTTTCAAAATAAAACTACAGACACCAAATAATTGTGTTGAACTTAAAAAGTACTCAAGTAATGCCGATAAAAAGTCGCAGATGAAATCATCCTATTACAACTTCATATTAAAATGTTTGTTTTCTCCTGGATTCTCTAGCACATTAGTATTGTCTGAGTACTCACCCAGAACAATATCTTGGCCTGATACCTCAGAGTTATCCAGCGAATGTTGCCAAGAGTCCGCCGAGAAGTCAAAAACGTTCCTAGAGCTAGATGCCGCTTGTCTAGTAGACTGTGTATCTCTGGATGGTGATGATTCACTGGTCGATGGCTCAGAGTACATAATATGTACCTTCAGATTGGGATTTAGGAGCACATGGGGAATAAAAATGAGAATTCACTGGGAGCAGTTAAGGAGCACAAAGAAATAGTGGAAAACCACCTGCTGGAAGATGCCAAATACTCAGGAAATTCCAAACAAAGGCATCAGAACGAGCATGTTCAGCAAATTACACTTTACATGTGATTTATGGTCACTATAGCTGTTTTTCCTGCTTTCCGTGGCTATCAAAAGAACATAGACCAATATATACGTATTCAGAGCCAGAACTATGATGATAGGAAACAGAAATCTCCAGATAATCACGCTGTAGTTTTCGATCCAGCAGTATTTGTTGCTGATATAACCCTGGAACTGTGTGACACCCATTGCTATTCCAACGAATACAGAAGGCACAGCCATGTCAATATCACCAATGCCACAAAAAGGTTAGAATCTAAATAATTGTTCACGCGGAGACGCAAAGTCATGAAGTTGATAAGAAATATATGGACTCCAAAAGTGACCAGAAGGAAGTAATGAAGGAGAACTGAGAATGCGGTGCATAGTTTGTCACTTGTGATGGTTATGATACCCACATCTCTGCCAAACCCTATCAGGAATACAGTGTACACTACCAGTAAAGCCGTACTAAGGTTCAAGATAATGACTTTGCGGCGGCATACAAGCCTCCAGCACTCATGGCTGGAGGCTCGCATACACCGCTCGCCTAGCATAGCGCTACCGTACAGTCTAGCCAATGCTATATAAGCTGGGACGCTGCGTTGCCAGCTGAGTTGATGAATAAAGATCCAAACTGCTCAGCTGACTTATTCTACTACAACATTGGCGGAGATAGTCACGCATTGAATCATCCTTTCACCGTTCCAGTCTTTTGCAGATTGCGCCTCACCGAGCACTCGTCGCCGCCCGCTACGCCGCCACCTCAGCTACCGTGCGCTGCTGGACATCAACTCCCGTTGACGCCGTCACTGCTCCCAGAGGACCGCGTCCACGCCTCACCGGCCTAAGCTGCGCCCGCCCTGCTCATCAACCCGTGTCGCCACACACATCGGGACTGCTCCCAGAGGACCGCATCCACGCCTCACCAGCCACCACCGCCCGTGCTCCCCTGAGATAGCCAGCCAGCCGAACTACCACCAGCGTGTGCCGACTTCTCCAGTGCGACCACGGCCAACATATGGCTGCAGCCGACTCCAGCTAACAACCACCACGCAGTCGAGTGCGAGATCTGCAAAGAACTGCTCGCTTCTCTCGATTTAAACAACAAAGTTCTCAATGCTCCTGCACGATCCCGTGTGTTCCCGACGTTTGCGCCGAACGTGACGACGTGGGCAAATACCTACCGCGACGTCAGCTTCCCGGGGTCTTGCAAAGTCTGCAACGCCCTGATTGACTTCCCCACAAAGCCGGCGCTACGTCAATTCCGTGAACGGCCCATCTGCTCTGACGCGTGCCCTTTCTCCGGCACGTGGGGCTTCCGCTTGTGGCTCCCTTTACCCCCAACCTGCCGCGGCGCAGACACGGACCATACACCCAAGAGGCCTTACACCTCCACGCCAGCCACAGCACTCTGCCAA
>JAGTTF010006107.1:169415-199294 GCA_019095985.1 Streblospio benedicti
TTGCCCTGATCTTTTTTAACGTATTTTATGTTGCCAGAGCAATTACAAGTCATAGAACCTTTGAGTTTGATCCCTTTGAATTTACCCGGAATTAAATTATATCAAATTCAATGATTTTAGTATTCCCTTGGTTGGTTTAGGCCTTTTGGGAAAAAAAAAATTCCAAAAGGGGCCCTGAGAAATTTTTGAAGTCACCTTTTGTGAAAAATACAGGGGGATTTCCCAAAGTAACACAACCTTTTGGTTTAGAATTTCTCAATTTTTAATTGATTTTGATTTTTTGCTTTGGGGTTAAAGGAAATAGACCAATATACAGTTATTACCAGTTATGAATGAAAGCCCCCGAAAATCACGTTGGTTTTCCAATTCCAAGAGTATTTTTCAAAAAATAGGAACCCGGGTTTGACCCAACAATTCAACCAAAATTTAAGAACCAAGCCATTAAAACCAAATTCCAAAGGGGTTAGAAACTAAAAAAAATTGGAATTCTGAGTTTTGGTTAAGAAAAATATGGCTCAATTTTTCCAAAAAAGAAATGACAGAACTCTTCATTTTCTTTATTTAAACCGAATTTGGCCAAACCCCCAAACAGAAATCTTGACATACCGAACCCGATGGGCCCCAAAAAATGATTTCCGTTTGATGTTAATTTCCCAATTTTCCAATTAACCATATTGAAAAGTTCCAATTGACGGTGCAGAAATCGGGGAGGGAAAGGACATGTGTGATTGACAATTTGACATCGGGCTTGAACTGACCTTTGGCATTTACATTCGCACACGATTTTACGGCCAGCCAACTAAAAACCTTTCCCGGACATCCAGGCGCCAAAGGTTTATTTAGAATGTATGATGACGAAGAAATTTGATGATTTTATTTTATTTGCCCGAAGGTGGGAATTGAGGTTTCTTCCCTTGACCCCTCAAAATTTACGTTTTTTTTGCATAGAAAAATTTGAATAAACACGAAATTTGTTCTTTTAAAACAGGACCCCTGAGTGAAGTTTAACAGCGTTTTCACCAGAGAATTGTTTGACGACTGTAGCAAACTTTCACCTACATCTAAGGGGCCCGCCAGATATGATGTTATCAGAGGACACAATAAGAAATTTCCTATTCAGTATTTCAGATGGTGGGTTCCCTCTCGTGGTTCAGGACATTGTACCAAACACTCCTAACGTTCTTTTAAACACAAACCAAATATTGTAATTACTAATTTGTTTTAGATACCAGATTCAGTTGTTACTGTGGTCATCAAAAGCATGATTGACTGACTGTCATTGGCAGTTGACAGGCTGATGATATTCGTACAAGCGTCTGAAACTGCATCGTCACATCTCATGGCCATGCCTAGATCCAAAGGTCCTAACATCCCGGAGATGTTGAAACTGAAAAATCAGCAAAAAATTCGGTCCGATCATACCGGTGGACCAGGAAATGTAATTTTAAATGAAAGGGGGCGTGGTTCCGATTATCTACTGATTATAGATATGGTAAAAAATAAGCTTAGACTACATAGGTGCCAAACCAGTTATATTACTTAAAATTATTTGAATATTTAGTGTGAATGGTCAGTTGTTAGCCAGTCATGCACAAATGTAGTCTAGACTAGAGAGGATTTCAAAGGGTAGGTCTCTTCATTGACTGCCAGAGCTCTGGGAAGGTGGTTATCCTCAACAACTGGAAATTGAATACTCTACTGAAGAAAAATAAGATTTTTTTTGCCAACACTCAAAGCTTAGCAAAGCAAAGGGGGTCTAGTTATTGCATTGTTTATAAATCTTACAATCGAGCATTCGTTTAGTGGTCTGAATCCTTACAGACCTAGCAACATACACACAAAAATAAACAAAAACAAACAAACAAAAAACACAAAAAACAAACACAAACAAACAAACAAACAACAAGACATCTAATTGACATTAAAGAAAACTATTGACCTGAAATAAAAGCGGTCGAGGTAGGTATACGTTATTTTCGACCCGGCCACACCCAAGCCAAGTTTCCTTGAAATGGAATATCGCTTGTGTGCATGTGTACGCGCAGAAGATCGGTTGTCATGCGCGAGCTGTAAGCTGAAGACATTTCTCGTCTGTCCATCACGCTAACAAACGCCACCCGCGGTCAGTGTATAAAACACCCATAGGTCAGCTCATGACAGACGACAATCGGTTCTTGAAGCACATTGATATATTATTGGTATGCGTTTTTCTACCACTGTTAAGAAATCATTGAAATATTTTTCAAATGAAGTAGCATTTGTCTTCTCCACTTACATTTCTGCGTGACAATCTGGATACTCATGAACTTAAAAACACGGAAATAGAGTATCTCCAAACATTTACAAACCTGAAACATTTATTAGTTGGATTTTGTCAAGTAATTTGGACGCCGATGCTGACAAGTAATTTCACAAATATGGATAACTCCTCCATCAACACGACAACCTGGGACGAGGGAGAGGCGACCATCGCGCCCACACCCCAGGACCCGGCCATGGCAGGCATCCTAGCTACGAAGGCGCTCGTGGCTGAGGTGAATAAAGCGTAGTAGACCATGCTATATCTATGAGCTCATGCGTCAACCACACTATAAAGTGCTCCTCCACATTTCTACAAAATAAATTTTCATTAAATTGACCACATCCATATGTTATGTACATGTCATCCATAGGCGGACTGTCATCAGTACGTGGATTGCGTCCAGTCACTCCACAAAAGATAATATTCATTTCTGGCCCCCGAAAAATTAAAACCCTGCTTTCAATTTGATCTCTACACGTGTGATAACCATCTCTCTCTCTCTCTCTATCCCAACATCCACTAACATATTGGCTATCATACATTGACCTGTGATTGATAGAAAACATTAAGCGTGATTCACTTGTTTAGAACGATTGTTGGACACACGCGGGAACTGCTGACAGCAGATTTTCACTGGTGTAATCAGTCTTTTTGGCAGTCACAGAGATTGTGGAGGCGTAGCAGGGTCTAAAATGGGATGTACAATGTAGGTTAAAAAAAAGGTCTTAAAATTTGTATGATGTGGGGGAAAAGCCAAATAGAGTGGGATGTGGGAAATAAGACAAAGACAAATGAAGGAGGTCACCATCCAAATTCTGACATCAAAGCTGACTGTATATTATATAAACATGGGATGTGCGGGGAAGTCTAATAAACGTTTGTAGTATGTGTAGGGAAAAGGCACAAAAAGTAGGAATTGGGAAATACCCCGCAACCGCCCCTAAACCCCCCCCCCCCCCCCACAAAAAAATCAAACAAGCCACCCTCAAAGCCACAGACTCTCAAACCACCGTGACCGCCGGCCGCCCTCCCTGCAGGTAGTGGGCCCGCTGGTGTTCGTCGTCGCCGTTCTGGGCGTCCTCGGCAACGCCACGTCGTTCGTGATCATGAGCAGCCGCACGTTCTCGGGCATGGCGCTGTCGCGGGTGGTGCGAGCGCTCGCCGTGTCGGACAGCCTCTACCTCGTCTGCATCGTTAACAGCCAGCCCTGGTACGGCGTCACCCATGGGCCTCAGCATCATGGGAGGGGGTAGTGGGTATATAATGGTCTACTACTATGGTTTACAAACACTATACCATATAGTCATATCTACTGTATACTGTTTGGTATGTAGTGTTTGTAAACCATAGTAGTAGACCATTATATACCTCTCCCCCTCACTTGATGCTGAAGCCCATGCACTCACTCAGCGTTGAGGGGGAAATATGAGAATGTCCCTTGATTTTCATTATGAAAAATGAGAATGGCGGTTAATTTCCTTTGAGAATTGTGAGAAATTGTGAAATTGTGAAATGAGAGTGGTTAGAAAATTAGTGAGAATGGACCTGGATTTTTGCTGAGATTTGAGAATGGGGTAGGGCACATTCCCTCCCCAGTGTTGTTCTTATTTGTATATATCACTGGGTGTCATTGTATTGGTTTTCATTTTTTTCATGTTAGTGTTATTGAGTTGTTTTTTTGTCCCCAATTTCCCCCTACTAAACATGTATACTTTTATCTAACGTTTTCAAACACACACTGTCAATAAAATGTCACAACATATGCTGGACTACCATTGCCAATGATTGATAGAGACTCACTTCACTGGACCAATGGACATCTCTGATTATATTTTGTTCTCGCATATTTACCGATTTGATCACCGACAGTACAAAGTATAAACCCTTAAATGCTAAATAAACACAAAAGGAAAATACTCCTGCGGACTTGAACAGAACTGTTTCTATTTTTATTTTGTTGTTATTCTGCGCTACCTGTGAAATACCACTCTCAGTGAGAGGTTTTATAATCTCCCCCACCCCGTCCCACCTCCCTACGTTAACCTATCAGACACAAAGCAAACAACAACCAAAACAAAACTCAAACATAAGCATAAAAAGAAACCTTAAAGAAATAGACACTTAATACACATCTATGAAGAGGCAGCTTCAATCATTGGCAGATCCAGGGGGGCGGCGCAGTGTGCACGCGACCCCCTTTTCCCACCAAAATATTTCATTTTCATAGGGTTTTTTACACGTCCGTCATAGATCGCGCATACGAAACCCATGGAATCCTTTAACTGCACCCCTCCTTTTCCAAAAAAATGGATCTTCCGTTGACAATGCATTATCAGAGTTGGTTGAGATTCAAACGTGATGTCTGCTGACTGTTTCAGGTTCGTGCGGCTGGTGGGCGGCGACGTCAAGTCGCTGTCCGTGCATGTGTGTCGTCTGGTCAACTGGACCACACGCTCCACCGCCATCTTCTCGGCGTGGATGGTAAATACTGCAACTGCTATCTTTGAAAACGTCAGCTAACTACATCAGTAATCTTACTGCTCCAGGAGACCCTATTGACACTCCTTCCCTTCCTCAGTTGATCCTACTGACACTCCCTCCCTGCTCCAGATGATCCTACTAACACTCACTCCAAGCTCCAGGTGATCCTACTGACACTCCCACCCTGCTCCAATTGATCCTACTGACACCCCCACCCTGCTCCAGGTGATCCTACTAACACTCCCTCCCTGCTCCAGGTGATCCTACTGGCTGCGGAGCGCTGCCTGGCCGTCTGGTTCCTGGAGCGCCAGAATGTCCTCGTGTCTCTGCGATCGGTGACAGCCACCATCCTGGTCGTGGTCGGTGCCACCGCCACATTCAACGCCATCTGGACTGTACACAGGTACCCACTAACACGGCCACGGATTCAATTCCTACTGCTCACTACTATAGTCCAGTAGTCCACTGTCTCATGAATGTAATTCTATAACGAGACCACCTGCATAGCACGGCATTAGTGGTCCCACATCTTGATATGAGTAACTACATAAACCTCCATTTTGTGACCATCTTTCCATTGAGTATACTTGAGGAGAGTCCAGCAGGTGGTCTTATTAAGAGAGGTTCCACTGCACCTTGTTATGCATCCAGCTGATCGTGCATGGCTCTGCGGGGCCAATCATGCTGATTAAGGAATACTACTGTAAATCAGGAGCGTACCAATGATAATATGCGAGGAAATATACATGTATACAAATGTGAAATACTATTTCTATCATAACTGATAAGCTTGAAGTATACTCCTCTATCCGTGCAGTAAAACACTAATTGGAGTGCCCCAACCTTCCAATGATAATTTCAAATTTTATAGGGGTGCGGGTGGTGTGTGCCCCAGGGCTCGTCATGAGCCAGAAACACAGATATCCCCACCCTCACTCCCAGACACCCAACAAACCCATAAAAACAACAAAAATACCCACAAAGCATACAAAACACAGCCAGGCCTATCACACCGCTGACTACTGCCTCATTCAGTGACATCCTCGTGACCGGCCGGTGCGTGGCCAACGGCATCATGGACGAGCTGACACAGCGCTTCCTGGGCGCTACAATCTTCCTCTATGTGGGCGTGCCCGCGCCACTCCTGCTCCTGCTCAATCTGCTCATCGCCGTCAAGCTGTTCATGCACAGCAGAAACCAGGTGACTCGGCCACTTTGACTCAGTTTCACTCAATATATTTTTCATGGGGGTAATTTCACTTCAAGAGTTTGCCTGTAGATCATAGAGTATGGAGCTTTTTTCAATGTTTCTTTCATCATACAAATGCAACATTTTAAATAGCATAAATAATCGACATTCACCGATACAACCACACAATGAGATACACATACAGTATCTTGGGTTTATATTGCAACATAATAGTATTAAAATACTTTGGTAATCATATGCTTAAAATGTATAGTTTGGTGTGTCTCACCTCAGGTGCGTCAGACGTCTGCAATCCCGCACCACCGCGTGACGGCCATGCTGGTGACGGTGACGTGCGTGTTCCTGCTGCTCGTGCCGCCCATCGCAATCATGCGCGCCGTGGGCCAGTACCTCGGCGAGAACCTCTTCACCTCAAACAACATCACACTCTTCATCCTGGGGAATGCTGCACAGGTAAGCGTGTGAAGACTTGGCGCTATTTCGGCTATTGTTGCTGCTGGTTCTGCTGCTGGTGTTGCAGCAGCAGCTGCTGCTGTTGTTGTTGTTAATGTTGTTGCTGCTGCTGCTGCTGCTGCTTCTGCTGCTGCTGGTGGTGGTGGTGTTGTTGTCGTTGTTGTCGTTGTTGCTGCTGGTTCTACTGCTGGTTCTACTGCTGTTGCTGTTGCTGTTGCTGTTGCTGTTGTTGCTGTTGTTGTTGTTGTTGTTGATGTTGTTGTTGTTGTTGTTGTTGTTGCTGTTGTTGTTGTTGTTGTTGTTGTTGTTGTTGTTGTTGTTGTTGTTGTTGTTGTTGTTGTTGTTGTTGTTGTTGTTGTTGTTGTTGTTGTTGTTGTTGTTGTTGTTGTTGTTGTTGTTGTTGTTGTTGTTGTTGTTGTTGTTGTTGTTGTTGTTGCTGTGAATTGATAAATTGATGAATTGATCTAAAATCCTTGAAGGTAGACGTTTAAAACATCAGAATAGAAGGAACAAGGATTTTCTCTTTTCACTTCATCATCAGGGTTCAAAGTATTAGAATGGGTATTTTACACATATCATTACACCCTCCCCACCAGCAACTCGTTTTATTGTGCTGTTTCAGGTTCTCTTTGTGCTTAACTGCGCAATCAACTTTTGGCTGTACATGCTGACTGGCGCCACGTTCCGCCGCAAGCTCCTCGAACTCTTCACAAGGTGCTGCCACGGTGGCGGCGCCGACATGTCTAGCGCCACTAAGGAAACCAGCCTGTCCAGAGCCTCAAACAAGAGTACCAGGTAGGCTATCGTAGACCCAGCTTATTTAAGCCATCAACAGAGAGGTGGTCTCTTCTTGGACGTCTACAATGAGTTAGATATAAGACCAAGAACTTAGAGGTCGTATTTTTACTAGATCGCCATGAGAGTATATTCGACTGCAATTGGTTGATTGACTTGATTTTGTTTAACTAGTAGTGACATTACTGCATTTGAGCTTGTCACGAATCAAAATGTATTTTCTTATTAGGACAGGGCCTAATAATTACCCATTTTCATATTTGTAACTGTCCCCTCTAAGCACGTTGGTTGTGAGAGTATGTATAATTTTATAATTTCACATACCCCTTTATGAATTATAAGGAGGAAGATGGACAGTATCGAGGATGATGATCCGTCAATCCAAAAAGGTGATAAAAGAACAGCGGAAAGTTTTGACGGGACCATTTCTAGGGAGTCTAGTATGAAGAAATTACCGGATAACGAAGATTTGTCCACCGAGGCAGAACAGCCTAATATGGAGACATCAGCGGAAGGGGCTGATAAGAAGTATTAAGACTACCAAGAAGAATGTGTAATCAACGAATACCGCACATGTGTATAAAAGAAAATTGGTTAATTTTGACCGAATAATTATTTGCACCATGTACATGGAGGAGTTAGGCTTTCGAGTGTGCAAAGAAAACTTGAACATTTAGAGGACCTTTTTGTTTTCGTCCATAAGTTCAGATGTTAAACTAAGTTGGGTGACGTTAATTGATATAGATGTTAATATTGTACAGGGATCTTATAAGTCGAGTCTATATGCTAGGGACTCGTGGAAAAGAAGTGGAAAAAACGTTTTCGTTGCACACAAACATACAAAATTAGATTTTAGAAAATATGAATTGGGAGAAAAATGAGATTGAGTTAGAATAAGCTGTTATCACTTTGACGAATTGTTAGCACTTTCAGCGATACACAGATTCTTGGATTCTTGTAGAAATTAAATTATTTTGGTGACATTTGAGTATTCTGTAGCTTTATATATTGCAATTAGTAATTGTTATGAGTTTGATGTTGTGAAAACGGTAATTGTATTGTATTGTGTTTGATTTATAAAATAATAAACTCATTATAAACTGAACTGCCGGTAAAAATGGACTAGCATTGAAAATAAACAAAACAAAACAAACAGACACAAAAGTAACAGCCAACCAATATAAAATATTCTAGAATTTCTAGAATGAATATATAAAGATGTTAGCTAAAATATTGCGTAATAGTGCGTAATACTATGAAATCATGTCCAGTATACTCTTGTTATATAAATTGAATCATGACTATGAAAACAAATATGGTTGGTGTTTGTTTGTCTTAGTAGTAGAGGTATAAATATATAGATATCATTTAATACAATGTTATGTTGTCACGGTGCCAATAAAACTATGTGTCTGTAAAACTATGTGTCTGTTTTGTGAAAATTGATGACGGAGAATGACTGGAAAAGTGGAGGGAGATGTGAACCGTTTTTCTCCCAGGTATCTGCAACTCCCCCCGTGTGCCTCTCATCAAACCAAGTGACAGTTTAGCACTTAATTAGCCAAAATCAGTAACACTATGCTAAACTCGCTTTCTGTGACAATTTTTTATTAGGTGGGAATTTGAACCTTTGTGTGTGTCCCTTGACAATATAAGGGGCCATGAAATCCCACACCCCTATTTTTGTGGCCTTTTACCCAATATTCCACTCCCTTATGAACCCGCCCCACAATGTATGCTGCTTGAAAGCATTGCGTTAGAAAGAATACACTTTCTTCTATATCCAGCGATAAATATTTGAAAATTAGTCCACAAAATCAGCGATGTCCAACATAGTAGAACTCCCCCAACACCGCCCTACAGCTGAAGCAACGTGATTATACCTGCTGCTCGGCGCATATCCGAAAAGAAGACTGGACTGATGGGTGTCCCACAGCCTCAGCATCATGTGTGCAAGATCTAGGAGCATGTTGGTGAACACTCATGATGAAGGCTGCACACGATGGGCTGTATTAAAGTCGATTTACGAGCATTCGAATTTCGCTTATTCGTAATGATATTGCATATTGGAATTGGATGTAGTGCCTGTATTACAATTCTATGTAGCCCTAAAGTATGCAGTTGATAGTTTTAATGAATTATATAGAAACTAGGACTAATAATAATGATTGAATCCAAGATAGAAAGCATGTTTTAGCATCAAAGTACGGTCACTTAAAAGTGATAATATTCTAGTCATATGTTTTGTTTATAAAATGATTTACATATTTGCATTTTATGATTGTATATAGTGTATACATATTTTGTCTATGTTGTATGAACTTTTAGTTCGAAAAAAAAATGTAACATGTCATTTGTCGTTAGAGACCAGCATGTCTAATGCTTGGGGTCCAATACGGCTAGTCTATTGCCAGTATACGTCCCCCAAAATTGGACTTTTTAAAAAGGCAGTACGGTGGCCACACAAGAAGTTTGACATGATGTCACTGAATGTGGAAAATGCATGAATATACATTGGCAACATAACGAGTGGTCTATGGACAGAAGGCAAATAAGCCATCCTTTGGTTTTGTCATAATGCAAACACAGAGAGCTAACTTTCATGACTGTACAGATGTACACACGCAAGTTTGTCTTGAAATGATTTATGATTTATTGGACTTTGGTATATATTATTATTATATGTTATTAAGTTATTAGGCTTATGAATTCAAGTTAGATTAGGAGTATATCACATAGTCTCTGGTGTTTTACTATATGGCGGGTAGTACGGGTGTGCCGTTTCTATTGGTCACCTTTTTAGTCATCTCAGGTATAGTGATGGGTCTAAATTTTGTGAAATTTAGGTGTGGGTCTAAATTTTGTGATTTTTGGTATAGCTATGCGGTTGAAATTAAATGTACAGATATTGTTAGTGTAAGTTTCATTTTCTTGATACCTAAATAATTACTTTGATAAAATGTTAACAGTGTGTAGTTTCATTATTTGATAGGTATAGACATGGGTCACTTTTTCATCGTAAAGGTATATACATGGGTCACTTTTTCATCGTCAAGGTATAGACGTGTATATAGACATTATTTTAAGTCAAAGAATTATTGAATATATTTCGTGTCATGGACACATTCTCAGCATAAATGAAAAAGTTATTACATGTAATAAGTACAGCCATTGTAGTACTACAATGTATAAATACGTTTATATTTATAGCACAATTAAAACTTCTTTTATAGTCAGCATATAATGGGTAATGTAATGGGGGGGGGGCGTAATAATGCAAAAAACAAAGATTACCTAAAAATGCAAAAACAATATTATAAAGAGATCATAATCATATTGATTACAACTTTATGATCAGACATGTGTATAGACATGGGTCATTTTTATGCCAAATTAATATATCGATGAGTACCGTTCCGACGTTCCAAATGGCACACCCGTATCCATTTTTGAGGAGACTACCCCCCCCCTCCCCACCCGCGAGTTTGTATAGGCATCTTTAATGTTTGGATATTGGTTTCAATTTATGGAAATTCGTTGAGTAGTTGATAAATACATGAACGTAGTAACAGAGTTTGCAAGCATTTATTACTTTTTACAAGTCAATTACTTATAAAGTGCATGTTTACATTCTGACCGTTACAGGTAATATGTACCGTCATTTACATAATAATGAGGTCAGCTAAATATGTTAGTAATTCTACCCTTACATAATCATTTGTGACATACAATTATAAGCTAGTATACACCATGATTTAAATAATCATATTTACTATAAATACTATTACTACAGTTACATTATAGTTATTCACGGTAAGCATATTCCGTATGTTTATTGTTTAGGGCTCTATACTACTTACACAGAAACTAGGTTATAACCACAATCTGCCAAGTAAGTATCTAATGCAAACATAGTATAGGCATTGCATTCTCGGATACACAGTAACCACGTACATGTGACATGACATCTAGCCATCGTCTTACATTACACACACAAAACAATCCTACACCAGTGGTGACCAGCATGCCAACGCGATGATGAAATACAGTGTCAAGATCGCACAGCGAGCATTTCCAGACTACACGCGGCCAACCCAGAATATAACAACCCAATCTATTACTTTTAATATAAACAAACATCCATCAATCTATCTCCGTCACCGCTTATCCCACAGAAAACTACATTAACGTTTAACTCTTAAAAAAAGAAGAAAAAAAAAAGAAAGATAAAGAAATCAAGCCTTTCATATCCCCGCCCGAACCTACTTGGTGCTTATGTCACTATTTTATTTATTATTAAGATGTTAGTGGCTTTATTCTCATTTTTGTTTTCTTACACTTGATAAATTCACTATCATTACCGGTATTATACCATACTACTACGCCACCGCTGTAACCTTGCCGATTGAGGTGGGAGCAATAGCCATCGTTAAACCACCAGGCTCCTGGATATTCTTGTGCAAAATGTTTACGACTAAGATCATTATCTCTGTCCTTTGTTGAAAATTTCATTCCGTTGTGTTTCTTACTTGTACAGCCATTCATGCCATCCGTAGCATTGCCCGAGAACCCGTCTACGGTTAAGCGGTAGCCAGATGTTTCACTACCAACCCTAAAAACACCGTAATTTGCCACCAGAACATCCCCAATTCTTTCACAACCCTCAAGTACAAACTGAATCATATAATTCTTGTGAGCCGTGAGAATGTACATATTCTCATTCCCCACCCAATGCTCTCCTTCCAAGTCGCCAAACCCTTTTTTGTACTCAGCCCAGCCCTTATCGAATTCCTGGGGCCCATTGACACGTCTCTGAAGTACTGTCCAGCCTTCGGAACCGTCAATGTCACAGTAGACATGCACGGCTTCAAGGCCATGAAATATGTCACATACCCCACTACCAGAGTTTTCTCCTGAGGCAATGTCAGAACAATCCCTCGGCAGCGATTTTTTACGCAGTGCTTTTACACCTTTAACCAACGGTTCAAGCAGCCTGGTTACATTATTGTCAATCTTATCTTCCAGTTTTCGCACCTCTTTTGCTATACTATCCTCAATCTTTTCTGTTTGATTTGCCATGTCTATGATGTGCGCGGCCATGCTTGCCTCCAGAGTGTCCATTCTCTGCGTCATCTGTTCCATGCTCATGGTGATCAGCTTCACGTCCTCCAGCAAGGTGCCCGCCGTTATCATGTGGTGCCGCAGCAGGTCCAACATCAGGTGGATGTCTGTCACCCTCGAGTCAAGCTGAAAAGAAACAATTTGAAGATGAAGAATTAAACAATTAATAGCCTGTATATGATACGGATTATTTTGTTGCAGCAAAAACGATTTCTTGCATATTGGTTTGACATTCCATGAAGCCTTTGTAAGTAAAATACAGTGTCCGCTTGTAAATTTCACATGGAAATGAGAATTTCGGGGACAGAGAAGGAAATCTTATGGTTTTACGAAGTTTATATTCTATCCTACTAGTTTTTATTGTTTTCAAAATTGCACGTTGTTGTGCATGTAATGATCTTGTCTATATTGGTATATCATGTATTGAATGTTAAAATGTAAAATATTGTTAATCAGGCATACCAAACTGCTGACATTTCACTTGCACTTTGGGCTGTTTTTATCTTGATTGTGATGTAAATTTGTTTCACCGGATAATACTGAAGCATTCATTTTTAATTTTAACTAGAAACGATGACTATTTAGCAATTTTCAATCATAAAGCATGACAGTATAGGTTTCAGACCACCAAATCAATTCAAAAATATCAAAATTTCAGGTGCACCTGGATATGTCAATTTAAATGAATAAGAGGCGTGGTTCCTATTTTTCACTTAATATAGATAATGTTAAAAAAATAAGCTGCGATTAAATAGGTGCCAAACCAATACTTTTACTTAAAATTAGTTCTTTTTTTATTTTGAGTATATGGTCAGTTGTTAGCCAGTCATGTACAATGATAATACTGAAGCATTCATTTCTAATTAGAAAATGTAACTATCGAGAAATTTTAATCATAAAGCATGGCAGTATAGGGCTAAGACCACCAAATCAATTCGAAATGTAGAATTGGGCTAGACTAGAGAGGATTTCAGGGGGTAGGTCTCTTCAATGGCTGCCAGAGCTCTGGGAAGGTGGTTATGCCCATATATTTTTTCTCATCAGCAACTGTAAATTGAATACTCCACTGAAGAAAAATAAGATTTTTTGCCAACACTCAAAGATAAGCCAAGCAGAGGGGGCCTAGTTATTTCTTTGTGTGTAGATCTTACAATTGGGCATTCATTTAGTGGCCTGAGCCCTATAACTCTAAACTTAATTTTTTACGTTATTAATAATAAAAGAAATTATCGGAACCATGCCTACTACTGTTTTGTTTATTGATAAAACTAAAACTAAAAATGACGTCATCTGATTTTTGGCCCTTTTTACCCCCCTCTTATCACCTTTCGTCATCCAACCTGCTCCGCCCCCTATGTTTTGAATGGCATCCTACCCACTTCTTGCCGGTTCCCGTATTACATGTATATTTTTTACAAAATGTGACGCTGCATGGTAATATAGTTACATTCATTTCTTTTTCATGCTCACTTCTTTGAATTTGTGTTAAAAAGGTTCATTTCCCACATCCCCCTGTTTTGTCTTTTAATCCACATATGATTTCCTTATTAGTCCCCCCCCCAAAAAAAAAAAGAAAGAAAAAAAGTAAAAGAAAAAAAGTCTTCCTCTAGATCAGAATCAGAACAATGTTCTAAAATCAATACAGCAATTTATCTTGATTTGATGTCCCACTGAGTTTTGCCACGTTGTCACCTAAGAACTGGTCACCACTATTACGGTAACTGTGCGTACCTGTTGTGTGGAGAGCGTGGGTGGTGCCGCCCCCAGCAGCAGAAGCAGCAGCAGCAGCGGCGGCCTTACGAGAGACATGCTGCAAACAGTGTGGTGGTGGCAGTCTTCCTGCAAAACAACAAGCAAACAGTCACCAGATTTTTTTCACTCTTCATGTAAACTCCCAAAACTTACCCAACCATCAATAAAAAAAATCACACCAGGTCCGGAAATAATGACTATGCATGAAATACAATAAATATGAATAGTACAACGCCGCCGCCGCCGGAGAAGACGCCAATGACATTGACATTGACATTTTTACCTATATTTCAAATAAAAAAGATGTTGAAACCAAATCACTGTGAGTTAGAAGCTCCCATCAAAACCACGTTCTTATTGAGATCGCCTATATAGCAAGACCATTTTACAAGCTGTCAAACATGTACACATCACTATTAAGAACAACAGACCCAGGTGGTCATGATTGCAAGGTTCTACTGTACACACCAAGTAAAGCTTCTTACCTCGTGTAGCGGAGTCCGGAGCCGGTATGATCCAGACGCCGAATCCAGCAGCTCATATAGTCCAGTCCCGCCCAAAACACACCGCCCACCTCTGCACTTTGATCCAGATTCCACGACTCCGGCTCCAAAATAGACTAATTTATTGCACTTTTTTATAGAAACGAAACCAGAAGGTTCTGTATCGGCTTGTGTGGCCGGTGCCTGGATGTGACATCTCACAACAGACAAACTACAGGCTGTTTCTAATGCCGCAATTCTATTACGGACCCCCGGCCGGTATAGTTGCTAGCAAATCGGCCGAAAAAAACATATGGACATAGGGCGGTGTTCGGACAGGCCCGTTCACGCCAGCGAACTATACCGTCGATAAGGCCCCCATTTCCCGATCCTAGCTCCAGATCCTCCAAAAGACGCCCAATTTGTCATTTCGGGGTGGATCGGTGGATTTGTCTCAATATTCATTACGTAACCGTCTGAAGACGAGGCTGACCATGGTTACTGAGCCGTACAAGCCGTCAGAGACGTTGTAGGTGACGGAAAAGGGCCAAGACAGACGAAGCATGATGAAGAGGTGTGATGATCGGCTGCCATAAATAGCGGTTCCGTGGCCATTAAACAGTGAAATACCATCGGCTTTGGTCTTTCAACACATGTTTCTATTCACGATAGCCGCATGACGGACCTAGGGCCGTACCCCAAATCCTGTCTGAGTATATGGTCGTCTCTGCTGGTGAGCATCAACTTGAACATCTTCAAGGCCGCCTTTTGAAGCTTCATCATCTTCATCTTCTATAGTCTCTTGTATTATTCTCTTTTCTCTCCTCCTTCTGGTGTTGTTGTTGAGCTACAACACGAGTAAGTGCAACTATAAACGGCTGTCATTGTTACAATTATTCGTTGCCTAATCATCGTAAATACATCTTTGAGTTTAACCCTTCAGAGACACAATGAACAATGATCTTCCTGGACTGGAGGATAAGGCAAGCTGATGGGACCATTCAGAACTAGTACACCATAAAACGGGAACTTCTTTGTGGAAATTGTCGGCAAACCCACCGTTAGAAGAGAGACCTAACGATGAACAAGTTAATCCTCCAGACGAACCAGAAAACCAAAACGTAGATCCAGATCAACATCTCAATTATCCTATAACGGGAGCCCACAGGCCGAAAAAATTCAAAATCACTTCTCCAGAGAAGTGATAACACCATTCGGACCAGAACCCGGCAGAAATGTGTCATTTTCCCCAGGTGGACACCATTTGTATTGGATCATCGTGCTGTTGAAAAAGATGCTTCCGTTTCATGCTTCCATTGCTTCAGATTGTAATGGTAGCGGCGGCACCTACGGTTTCATCTGTCACAATACATCTTCTCAAAGTAGCAGACGAGGCCACAGTTAAGCAAAGGGACCTTAGGATGTTGCAAATGCTAGAGAAATTCCCCAGACAGCCCCGAAAAGCTTGGCGATGGCGCACACAAACCGTCAACCCAGAACCGACCAAAAAGTGGCCCATTCCTGCCGAGCCAACCAAGTCACTCCACATTTGAGGCCAGATCACGCACGATCCACCCAGAAATGACAAATCGGGTGTCTTTTGGAGGATCGGGAGCTAGGATCGGCCATGTGAAATAGGGGTCTTAAGGGAACTCGGTAAAAAAAAGAAAGAAAGAAAGAAATCGCCAGGCAGTGTGAGTGAGAGAGCCGTGAACCTGGCATGTACTTCACACAACGTCCAACGCTCCTTCATGGGTTGATTAAAAAAACAACAAAAAACAAAACAAAACAAAAAACAAACAAACTTGGGTTTAAATGCGGCACAGGAATGTAAGGACGGAGTGCGATTCCACCTTTATTCTACTTTGTGTTAATAGAATGGGTTTTTTCTCTTCTATTTTGTACACACTTCAAGTGTTTTTCGGGAGTAAGGGCCCAGTTCCACAATAACGAAAGCTCATTGCGAGCGGTGAGACTGAGACAGCATGATAGAAAAGATCTTAAACACATGCAAAGTTATTTTAGGCTGTTACTGAAATTTGTAGTTACGAATGTTACATGCATACAAAACACCGTTAACATGGTTGATGTCATCTAGTGATGAAATTCATAATTTCACCACTAGATGACAGTCTTGTAAGTTACAAAAAAAGAAATAATCCATAAATAAATCGTAATATAATAGATTGTACATACATGTACGTTCTGGTGATTTGCCCTTACAAGAATAAAGGCGTATGTTTGTGATTAATTCAAACATGAAGTAACGTATATTCTTGAATGTGTTCATTGTGTTGGTATGAAATATATTAGTTCATCTTTCTTTGCTCACAACACTAGATTTTTTAAATAACATTTACAGTTTCGCCAAACAACTGTTGGCATCCTCAGAATGTTCTTCCCGCGCAATGTCACAAGTCAAATATTCTGATCCTGAACGAGGATGGAATCGTAAACTCGCGAGAGTTGGTGCCCCCCCCCCCTCGTCCCTGTTCATAACCTGAAGGGAGCATACACCAGATCCACAAAGAAAGAGTCAAAAATGGAAATAAACAAGAGTGCCATCACGGACCATGCAAACCAGCACAACCATCAGATAGACTGGGAGGGAGCCAGAATAATAGACAGAGAAAGTGAATGGAAAACCAGGACCATCAAAGAGTCTGTACACATCCGAACCTGCAAGCAGGTTATGAACAGGGACGAGGGGGGGCACCAAATCTCGCGAGTTTACGATTCCATCCTCGTTCAGGATCAGAATATTTGACTTGTGACATTGCGCGGGAAGAACATTCTGAGGATGCCAACAGTTGTTTGGCGAAACTGTAAATGTTATTTAAAAAATCTAGTGTTGTGAGCAAAGAAAGATGAACTAATATGAAGTAACGTAAATTTGCAAAAATCGAGTTTCTCTTTTATTGTCGGTTTTCACGGTTTCATCACTACCACTCCCTTTACCCCACGTCATTCATATCAACCCATGAGCCCAGTTCTGTCTTTTATGTGAAACAATTAATTAGGGTTAGACTTACGCCAATACAAAGTGAAAACAAAGTAAAAAACAAAATAAATACTCGAGTTTTCTTACTTGGCAATGTAAGATCGTACGATTGATGTTTGATATCTCGGCTGAACATTTTGGCAATGGGCCTTGTGATTGGTTGGATTTTGAGACTAAAACTAAGACTAAGACTAAGAACGTGATTGTTTATTTCTCACACCACATTACATCTTAAAACATTAATACAATTAGTGCACATAATCCATTGGAAGGTCATAAGCTGACCCATTTAGAGACTATTACGTTTTTCATATTAAAACATATATATAATCATTCGACGTTTATACACGTACAAGTACATGTTCAAACATTTTAAACATATATAAAGATTACTATTACAAACAAAAAATATTTACATTTAGCATTATTAACAATATATTGTGACTAGCAAAAACATGGGTATCTCTAATACAATATATTAAGTGTAAAGCATTTGTCGCCTCCTTGACAGAATTTCTTTGCAGGCTTTTGCACACTTTTAAACTAAAATCTCACTATTGCAACCTAAGATGCACTATAAAATCTTCTTACTGTACAGTAAAACATTTGGGTGGGCATTAACAATATCTTTTAAAAGCTCAGCATGAACATCACTATAAATATGACATTCTTACAGTACATGAATCTCATCTTCCACACACATGCGACACATGGGACATATTCTGTCCTCTACCTTCAACGACTCATATCTCCCAGTTTCTAATCTAATAGGGGCCGTTCCACTACGAAACTTGGCATATGCACTTCGGTTTGCTTTGTTTGTCACGTGACAAAAAGTCCTCCTTTTTGCCTGAAAACTCTGTGTCTGCAGTGAAACTAACTATTGGCATAACTTAGGCATTGGTGTATACACATACCACTCGCTTAGAAATAAATCAGTCTCTAAATGGGTCAGCTTATGACCTTCCACTGGATTATGTGCAATAATTTTATTGATATTTTAAGATGTAATGTGGTGTGAGACATAAATAAACACTTTCTTAGTCTTAGTCTTAGAGGCTTAGATTTAAAGGTACTATATGTCCGCACCTTATTACCATCTTTTTTAAAACTTTACTGTCTTTTCTTTGCACAATCTCAAACCATTGGTGTTCATTTTCCCTCTATAGCACTTCTCTAATTTCATCTAAAAAGGATTTCTTATGTATTTCCTCTGCATCTATACAGTACCTCTTATCCATGCCTATGAGCATTTGAGCCACCTTATAACACCCATAACAAAGTAAGTTCCATGAAAAATAAACGGGTTGTATCACGGGTAAATACGCATTATATATAGCCGTGAGATATGACGATGCTTTATTATGTACATGTACATGTACATATATGATATAACACGAGTTAGAATACATAGATTGGTGTACATTTATGTTACAATGCCAAAAAGTTATTACTTTGTCTTGGGTACCGCATAATTGAGGGGGGAATACACGTATTCCAACACTTTATCTGTTTCATACCCTAAATGCTGCTCTTTGATTGGCTGAGAATCTGCATCATCGATCAAACAAGGAATTTCTGATATAAAGTGGTTTCCATGGTAACGTCATGATAAAATGGGTTAAAAGTATATTAAGGAAACTAACGTATATTACTGTGACTAATTAGCTATAGATATGTCTGATGGCTCACATGGTAGGTATTAGAATGTAATGTAATTGTAAGCTAATTAGCATGCATCTAATTTGCATAAATGTGATTTTGACGTATTTAATCAATAAGAGAAGATTACGTTGTTGTTTTTTAAATAAAATTTGATGTTGATCAATGGTGTATTCCAATGGGTTCCTATCAATTACAAGACATTTGAGCATATCAACAAACACGGGAAGCGGACCCACTAATAAGGAAATGACACATCATATTGTGCACCCACATAAAAATTCGTATTTGTATTAAAACGAACTGAGTCTTCACTTATTATTGTCTTTATAGCCTTGAGCTTATAGCAACATTCATGTGGAAATTCAGATGTATATTATAGCTCATTTGAAAGGTACTGGAATAGGGTCGTACTTAAACATAACTTTTATGCAAATTTGCTTATTTGCATATACCTATTTTGCATAAACATTATGACTTGGCATTTTGTTTATTCAAGTAGGATAGCTTTAAATTTTGTTACAAAGATTGATATTGACCAGTGCATTGGTTCTCGTCAGGCTCATTATTAGATATCGTTTTTCAGATAAGCCGAATGTAAATGTATAGACTTTAACTTAAGCCAGCATTCATTTCAAGGATATATATTCTATTACAGATAAAAAAAACGCTGGTAGTATGGCACTGTATCTATATACCTTTCACACAAAGTGGCTACTTTGTATGCTTCTATTTTACATATAGATATTTCTGTTTGGCCTGGATTTGTTTACTGAATATAGTCTAATAGTATTTGAACGTACTGCATATATAGATAAGATTCTTGAAATTCGATCTGCAGCATATGGTCGCATTTTATTCTATTCCATGTTCTACTTCTGCTGCCAATCATCTATTGTGGTCTAAATCATTAAATACCTGTTGATCCAATGTTTTAATACATTTTTTATTCTTTTATCATGTTATCGAAACATGTTAAAAGAATAAATAAAACTACATAAAAATGGACCAACAGATATTCAATGATTTAGAGTTTTAGACCACATTAGATGATAGGCAGCAGAAGTAGAACATGGAATAAAATAAAGTACTGCATATATAGCCGGGCACTTAATTGACTATGTATGATTTGATTTTCTGAAAATGCTGTGTCTCACACCAGCTCTTCAAGCATCTCCTTCAGGTCAGAATTAACACATTCTAGCCAAGACTTCCGCGGCCTGCCCTAACCCCAACGATTCGGGATCTCCATGTCCATGACAGAAGTGATGTAAGATGAGGATCATTTCACAAGTCCGTACCATGTGAAACGTCGAGCGCAGAGTTCTGAGGACACCTCAACACCCCCTCACATTTTTAGCACAGCTGAAGAGGTTTTATCATTTGGTTTTACTCTGCAGATCCAATGTATCATAGACCTGTCGTTGCAGCATAGCCCCTGAAGGTCTGCAGCAAATTGTGACCAGGTTTTACTACTATGAAGAAAGGCATAACGGATTAAGAACATTCCGCTATGGGTTTTTAAAGGTGCATTTTCCCTATGACCAGTATTTTCATGTCTTACATAATGATGATTTGCTGTCTATTTGTCAACCAGAAGAAGACCGTATAGGCCCAAATGTTGTTTTAACTAGCGTATTAAATTATTCAGAATCTAATCTTACTCGTATATACTTCAAATAGGCTCATCACCGAGTGGTATTGATGGTCGTTGATGAAATGCCATCATGACATTGTTAGCTCTCACTCTGTCAGCCGCTTTTAATATTGATTCTGCATTTAGGGACTCACGCAGGTGACATTTTGCAGATTACAAAACACGCTCAACAACATTGCTCACCAGATCCATTGTTGTAAAGGATGCCTTGAAGGTTTAAGATGGATCGTGCATGTTTAAAATGCAATGAAGTCCCTAGATAGTGAGGATAATATAGAACACGTATTAATTAAGCATTGATAATAGGTTACGTGATCTTGAGCTAGATTTTGCCTAAAGGTTGAACATTGCGAAAGTGCATTCTGAATTTCAATGCATGGTAGGAATTGAAAGATGCACGTGGGTAAAAGATTATTCTACATCGTGAAATGACGGCCACTAGAGAAGTGTATATGTTATGCGATACGCGATATGTATGAAGTGTATAGGTGTATATGATAAGACAAATTTTTGTAAGGAGACGAAGAGTTTTACATCGTCAGTTTTCACGGCTTGATCACTCACACTGCCTTTACAAGTCCTTGTTCATACCTGCGGCGATGTAGATTGTATAGATAACAGAAATTTTACACACATAAAACAAAATACAACAAAAAACAACAACAAACAAACAAAAACATAAAAACAAACAACACACACACACACACAAATCCAATGAAGACCACCTCACTAAAGGGACCAACTCTACAATCAATCTGTTTCTATTTAGCGACAGTTGAGAACCGCCATAAAGAAACTCTTCATTGAGACCACTTCATTATTACATAGATACTATAACAACAACAATGGGTTTTGGTTCAATCATGACAACTCAGCCAACTTTATGAGCTAACATGTCATCTACAGATATAGCTGGAGACAAGAGTAATGGAATGGTTAACTTGGTTTCCATAAAACTTACCATTTAAGAACTACCATCTAAGTCCCAGTCTTACAGTTACGAATGTTTATTTTACGCTGAAGCTTGAGATGAGAAATGTGTGGATGGAAACATGATCCTGCCTTTTGAACCCACACTGTCCGATTTGACTTCATTATTCGGGTCTGTCTGACCCTGACTTTACCCGGTGTCACCGATTCCTTCATCACAGTACCACCACCTGATCTGCAGTCAACGGCAATTCATTAATAACTAACCTAGAACAGAAACCATGGCTTGATCATCCATCATGTTTTAATAGGAATCATGACAATGACGCATGGGGAAGCTTTGGTCACATGCAGGGGGCCCAGCAGGTTAATTAATATGTCTATGATAAAAAAGAGAGAAAACACGGTTTTAGGCAAAGTTGCTGATGTTGGCTGTAACGGATATTTTGCTACATTTCCAATGTCCTTTTCACTGGTATGTTGTGAAGTTATGTCAAACCTCGTTTCTCATATCTATTCATCTATTTAGGCCTTAATTAAGGTCGGAACTTGTACATCATATTGGTTTGAGTTTTTAGTTTTTTGGTTCAATTTGAAATGTAAATATTGAGTCTTAACCAGAAGGTGTAGTGTTAGACCACAGCGTGAAGACCATTACATGGGATTATCGGACAACTGGATGGAAGAAATATCAGCTTTGGTTTGAACATATTTTAATTCAAAAATGAAAAAGGATTCGGCATGGCAAAATGCGACTTGAGCCGTCTCCCCTATCCAATATCAGCTTTGTAAGTCACTTAGTGTGTGGGGTGGGAGTGTTATAAGGTGTTAAAAAATCCCACATCCCTAATATCGCTGGCCTATGTTCCCACATCTCACAAATGTTCAGGCTTTTCTCCTTTTCTCCCACATCTCACTTCATTGAAATCCCACATCCCTCCTTTTTGGCTTGTTCCCCCACATCCCTATCCCCCCCCCCCACACACACATATCCCACTTCCTAATAAATATAACCCTTGTATATCTGACCATATAGTTTGAATAATGTCCACTCCAACGTTCTGTGCTATGAGATAAACAGTTAGATAAAATTGAAATAAAGTAAAATTTGTCAAAAGACACAATGTCAATGAATTTACTGTTTTTCAACGCAAATCGCTACGTTAAAACCCCCAGAAATGTTTCTAAATAGCCTGCAAATATACCCTTAAAGTGTACCTTATACAAGACAACTTTCTATTTAAAAATATGTTGGGTACAGGAAGTAAATAAACCTATAGATAATACATTAATGAGGTCATGATGTCATCTCTCTATAATGGCAGCCACATACCGATTATTATGGTCGTTAAGCAGACAACAACAATACAGAAAGATAGTCGAAAAGGTACACACAAAATAACAATAAGTAGTGGATTTCACAGAATCTGACGCTAAGAATCGCACTGAATTTGAGAACTGAGTGTATGAACACAATGTTCCCATTCTGCCCCTCCATGTTTTCACAATGCCTCCATTGTTGCCATTGTGGTAATCTTTTCCGTCCATGCAAATGTGATAGAGGACGCTATTGTTACCTGGTACAAACGCGCTCGTTATCGCCCACATATTCCATTGTAAGTCATCAACTTTGTATGTTAGCGCTACAATCGCTTTTATTTGTAGTTGGGACCAGAAAAAAAGTTATTGTTTGCGAAAGTATGCATTGATATTTTGATGTTTTTGCTCGAAGAGATTTGAAATGCCAAGGATAACTGTCGCTTCAAACTTTTCTCCATTAATATTCTATTGCAAGTAAATAACATTTACACTTCGAATGCTAGAAATGTTCTACGTTTAGCTAGACCCTTCATCTTACGCCCCCCCCCCCGCCCCTCGCGAAAGATATAGCTCCATGAGAATAATAGGGAAGGTTTTGAGAAGGTTCAAAACCTGGGCGTCTGGCAAGAATTCTGCCTTGTCCCTGGTTGTTAGAATATGATATATACAATAACTAGACCTATATCATTAACAGAGCAGTGAAAAAAGATACACTAATGTCGCCTGCATGTCTGTATTTTCTTTCCATTTAGTGCTATGCGTGCGATAGGTAAACAATGTATTACTGAGTATTACCACTTTTGGTTTAGCATCTCCTAAATGTCATGAAGGGAACCTAGTAAAAAAAAGCTACAGAGCAAGCAATTAACCGCCGCTTTCAGGAGAGTTTAATGGCATTTTGCTCCCAGGAAAGTGTATTGATGATCAAACCAGTCGCAAAACGTTTGAAGACAGTGAGCTCCTAACCGCATGGTGCATTTTTTCATTTTCTGTACAAGCTATACTTATTGTTTCCCATCTTGTAATAATCAAATTGATAAGAGCGTGGGTTTTGAGGACCAAACTCGTTAATGATTTCCATGGCTAGACGTGCAAGGAGTTTCGATTCATTAGTCTTCACATATTGTAACTAAAAAAAATTAAATGAAAGAAAAGTGTGTTGGTCTCTGAAAAATATAAAACTCTCGCCATGCTAACGCAGAAGGCTTATGGAGATTCGGAGAGCCTTGTTGAAAGGCTTGTCCCGTGTAGTGGAGAGTCACCGCTCTGCACGTACAAGAACCACCCCAGTTATGTGGCAATCTAATGTGTAATGCCACAGTCAATGCCAAAGTCGTATCCTGGTACATGATCATTCAAACAAAACGTGTTGAAATGTTTAAACAATAAAGTATTGTAGTAATACTACAGTTATTATACTATGTATGATACTGAGGTATCCATATCTAGATCAAAATTAACTTAAATATTCCTAGATGCACACATTATTGACCGCATTATTTACTTTTAAAAATTAAATTAGGTCAGACAAAACCAGCCATTGGCCACAGATTGTAACACGTCATCGGGCTTTTCACAGGTCATCACCACTTTGTTTGTGACCCATTGACCAATGCAGGTGAATATTAATAATCTGCATAGTAGGTAGGTTACTCAAAATTACACTTTATATACTCTGCGAGTGTAGTGCAAAACAACATTACACGTGTATTGCTATTCAACATAATGTACACGTTTCAATATTCAGCTCCCAGTGGAGCATCACAAACACATAGTAAAATACCCCCACCCCCACCCAAAAGAAAAAAAAAACGCTCCCAAAATTTAACAAAACAAAATGAAGAAGCATATGTTCTGACCTCGAGTCACCTATGAAAATGAGACGATAGTCATAAATATATGTAATGTTTTGTGGCGGAGAGGGTCTGAGTGCTGGTTGTCATATAACCTATTGAAGAACGTGCGTATGTAAGCGAATCCGTTTGAGTGGCATACACACATATGTTGTAGACCGAATGGAAGATAGCTATATGCATATTCCGCCAATTCAAATTTTTTTCTGGTGATTATTTGAATTTGTGGAAGTAATATTCACGGTTTAATAGGTATGTATCAACACCATGCACGTATAATCAGATTAAAACCTGCTTTATGAACTCATTGAAGAGTTTGACATGTGTTCAACACGTGCTACCGAATTATACATACCTATTATCAATTTCCATTAAATGATGAATTCTTATAGGAGAAAGTTAAATAATCAATCCATTGGGGTAACTCCCGGAGTTACCCCCGCTTTACCCGGTGTTTGCATTGTATCTTGTATTTGGTGATGACTACGATTTGTGCAGTTTATGGCAACCTTTGTGGTTGTTAATGTTAGGGTCTTGGGATGCATGTGATATATGATGTATACTCGTCCACGAGTTTCCTTCGTTGAGCTGGACCCCTGAGAATAGAGTCGTGTGGCTGAGTCCAGGTGGAGCCATGCAGTGGGTATTCGGCAAACACATTCCAAATGGTTCGTTCACACAAAACATAGGAGATCTATAGGGATGCGTGTGAATAGGTCAAGAATAATCTAGACTTCATACAAATAGTGTCGGAGTTGTATTGTCCTAGCCATTGGGGTGCGGTCCAAATAATGACATTTTTCGAATTATGCATTGCAACACATAGAGCAAAAAATCCTCATTAAGAACACCCCAAAATGATTGGCCTCAATAGAGAGATAGTCTCTTAATGGAGGATCTAAGGCATCTTCCCGATAGCTTGAAACTGCAAAGAACACACTCATTATAGAGGCGGCATCTTTTTTATTATCAGAGTCCTCTTAATTGGGCGTTCTAAACTACGATGAACCCCACAAGGACGCTTGTGTACGTTGCCCTTAACTTTCGTAACCGGTGACGCAAGTGTTGATCAGCTGAAGTGTTGATCAGCTGAAGCCTGCCCGCGGCCAACCACCCCCGTTATGACCGGACCCTCGCTCATATCATGCGGCCGAAAGCCTGGCCTTGTAGGAGGATTGATTATTAACCGTGCGGGGCTAATTTTAGCCTCATTCTGAAGCGCCACCATCTTCTTCAATATATTCTTTCATGAAGATGAATGTACCACATTTTTCATTTAGCATTTGTAATGGTGTTAGAATTACGATGTATAACTTCAAAACATAAAAAGAGACTGCCTCTATAAACAGACCATATTCAGTAAGGTTTCATATATAGACCATATTGCAAACCTCCGTAAGGAGACCAACTTTCTTCTGTGAGCAGTGGAGACCAGTCACACAGGTGGTCTTGATCTAAAGGTTCTGCTGTATAAACTGGTGTATTTGGTAATCCAGTGGCATTTATGTGCCTTTCCAGGCGACACACTGCACTAGCCTATAGATGTAGAGTAGATATAGATTGCTGTATGCAGGAAATCCGTCACGCTTATGCATAAGCAATAGACTAGCAGGTTATAGAGGTGCATATTCTTTCAGTATGTTTGTAAACAAAGTGCCAATTGTAATTTATGGTGTTGTGAAAACTGAAAAGTGGTAGACACTATTGTGCTCATTGTCTTCTTCAACAAATGTTAAGTGCTATGCAAAAATGGTGTACAGGTAAGAAATGGCGTCTTAAAGTAAATTCTTCAAAAAGTAATATTGTCCACTTTAGCCATTGTAAGTACAAATTTCCTTTTATGTATAATAATTGCGAACTTGAAATGGTGTCAAATTACAATATCTTGGCGTGATTTTAGATGAACATCTCTTATTTTGCCTTATGTTAAAAAACACTGGCTGACTCGGGGGTCAGAGAATTAAGTGCAATTATAACAAAATTAAAATTGTCCAAAAACGTTGGATTTAAAACATTTACCAAACTGTGCGAATCATGTGTGGTTCCTATAACTGGTTATGGAAGTGGTGTTTGGGGAAAATTTAAGGTTTCACATTCTGATGCTATACAAAACAGAGCCATTAGATACTTTCTTGGTGTGCACAAGTTTACTCCCATTCCAGCAATACATTCTGAAATGGGGTGGTTAAGGGCGGACAAAGGATAAATTATGTGTTTTTTAACAAAACGTATTATCTAATAATGTTTTATATCAAACTAGCTGTTTACCCGGCGTTGCTCGGGTTAAAACAGGTGAGATCCGGAACATATTAAATGCTCCGCCCTCACCATCTTTCCTCCTGTCCCACATCCCTCGAACCAGTTCTCGTCAGTATACAGTTCTGTGACAGATTAAATACATCTCCATCACCGCCCTCCCATCGGCATATGCCACAGCCATTTACACACTAAATGTGCTAAATATGGCAATGATTGATCCCTCTAATATCCCTCCCACAGCTACTGCTACCCATGGTAAACACTTGTGGAGCAGATTAAATGCCCCGCTCATCCCCACCACTCCTTCCAACCCGCCGCCCCCTCTTCTCTCACCAACCCTCTCTACCCCATCCCCATCTTAACAGGTCCATAATTAATGCACCCCCTATCTGATGCTGCTCTGGTTGAAACGGATGAAGTCAAAAACACATTGAATGCTCCTCCCTTCCCATTCTTTCCCCTGTCCCACATCCCTCACACCAACTCCCGTCACTATACAGGTCTGGGAAAGATTAAATACACTTCCGTCACCTTCTTCCCACAGTCATATGTGATAGCCATACACACACTACATGTATGTGGCAATGCTTGATCAGTCTAATATCCCTCCCTCCAGCTACTCCTACGCCTGGTAAACACGTGCAGATCATTAAATGTGCATCTCAATCACCCCCTTTCTGCTGCTGCTCGGGTTGAAATTGATGAGATCTGGAACAGATTAAATGCTCCTCCCTGCCTCACACCTGCCATACCCCCACCCCATGTGGACACCAGCCATGGCCCCCCCCCCCCACCATATGGACACCAACCATCACACCATTTCTGCCAACACCCCTCCTCAAAACAGGTCCGGAGCAGATAAAATGCACCTCCATCCCCACACCACCCTCCCCACAATACCCAGCTCCCTCGTTGTATGACTGTACGCATGACGCTTGACATCAAACGTGTAACATATTACGTACTTGACTGATTTATACAAACGTAACATATTACGTACCTTTAACAAGGTGGCATAGCAGAGTTTTAAAAAAATGTTGTGGCGTTTGCTTGGGGGACTACATAACACTGGCTGTTAATAGACCTCTTGTTTGGGTTTCAGCGGTGACGTGCCTTCCTTTGGGTTGTAAAAACATAAGCAGCCTTTTTAAAAAAAAAATCCCTTTTCTTGTTTTTATCATTAAAACCAATTTATTTGGTTTGAAATGTGACATTATAACGACCACCAAGTTGTCGTGAATGTACATACATAATTTGAAGTGTGTACGTCTTCTGGTTAAAAAGCCTTTTGTGACGCAAAAAATCGCCTCTTCCTTTATATATGTAGATTAAATGATATGTCATTTCTGATGTAACTGTCAATCATTTTTATGTTACAAAACCGAATTTTATTAATAATTTGACTTTAAAGTAAAAACCATTCATGCCACCTTGATTTTCTATGATTTTGGTTATGTTCTAAAAATAGCCTCTATGACGTCATGAAAGGGAGACTTTGGGAAAGTCCCTGCAGCATCATGTACAAAGTCTTAGAATCCCTTGCAATAAGTTCAGCCTCTATTCTCAGCCCACACCCCTGATAGAAATATTTTATTACTACACATATAATCTACATAAATATGCGTTTCCAACCATATTAATTATAAAAATTTGGTAGCATGTTTTATTACTAAACTTTGAGGGTCAAAAACGGGCATTCTATGCTTAATCTAGGCCTATCTTGCCGAAGACAGTATCATTTATATTATTGAACCAAGAAACTACGCACTGTCTTGTATTAATTAAATGCAATATATAATGTTCTGAAATATGTTTTTTGGGGTCATATTCAACAGCTGCACACAACATACAAGACCACATCGGCCACATCTATCTGTCGTACTGTAGACTATAGATCTATATTATATAGTCTAGAATGTCGGATCATTGATTAGAGTAAAAGTGTCCTTGGAATCTGCTCATAAATCAGCCCAATACCTCTCCTAGAATTATTTCATAATTATATGTGTAATCTAGAGAAGTATGCGTCTCCAACCATACCAATTGTTAAACAGTTGTAAAGAGATTTTTTTTATTAAACTTTGATAATCAAAATGTGGATATTCTGGATGATCAATTTGACAGACAACACCTCCGCTAGCATTTAGTGACAAAAACAACACACAGAAATTGGATGATATATTAGTTATTAGTTGTTGTATTAATATATAACTTTGATGGCAATAATCTGTAGTAATATGCGATTCTATCCATATGTATAAGTCTATATAATTATCTAAACTAAATAGTTAATTTTGAGCATTGATCTTGTGCATCGTGAAATTTCACAGGTGAAATGAGGCCGTGGGGAGTTGTTGAGTGCAATACATGTGATTGATCCTCAAAATAAACTACTCAGTTTTAACAATTACCTAGAGTTATATATATGAATGGAATCGCATATTACTGTAGATTATTTCCATGAAAGTTATATACCAATACGACAACTTATGACAGAGATATGATCCAATATCTGTATGTTTTGTTTTTGTCAACTGCTACTTCGAACATGCTGTCAAATTCCTCTTTGTTGCGTCGTGTAGACAAATCGCACCTTCAACA
>JAGTTF010006108.1:30964-56708 GCA_019095985.1 Streblospio benedicti
AATTGCCGGCATCCCGCATACACTGTGATTCATGAGACACACTGTAATCTGCTTTATGTCTTTTGCTGTCCACATTAACAGATGATGTCAGGTTTTCCATATAGTAAGTGCTTTTTACTTCAGAATTTCTGTACACTACAAACATCAAACACAACATAAATGTTGTAAATGATATATGAATATATTTTGATGAATAACCAAAAAACATCATGGACTTCTCAAACACAACCACACACCTAATAATTATTCTTACATTGATATGGTAAAACACACAGTTGCGATAGTCACCCTTGTTGACATTAGGGAGAGTTCATAAAGTACCCAGGGAAGAGTATACGACAGTAGGTTGCCATGGGGGATGACGATAAAGGTTTTATAGTGGTGAGGGAAAAGATTCGTGTTATTGAAGATGCGGCAGCCATCAGTCTGACACACATTTTTGACCATGTCCACTGTTTGACATCATCTAAGTGTGTGTTCCATTCTGATCCCATTTACAACAAACAACATGCTACCCTATATATATGACATGGCAACGATAAACTCGAGGGTTTACAAATGAGAGGGGGACGGAAAAAGAATTGGCAGTGTTAGACATGAAGTTTATGCATGATTCTGAGTTCTGTCTTATGATATAATGTATGATGTTTTTCTTATGTTTCATATCCGTTGTGTTGACGCACTTAAAGTGCAAATATGTTAATGATAACTGTGCTAAGTATTTAGTGTAGCACATGTTAATGCTTGTCAATATTCTTTACTATGCTCTATATTTATTGAGAGAAAAATAAGCATTATTATTTATGTAAACAAAGTACTAGAACAAGTGTGCCAACCCGCCGTAGCAGTCACCCCAGTAACACTCACCTGGGGTGCATGTGGTCTCACGGCCTACGCACCCCCTGCTGTGCTGCAAACGTTCCTCTATCTGACTACTCCTCGTTGTGTTTCCTAAACCTACACGTGCACCATGTACCTGGACCACCGGTCGGTCCCTGGGTCGTGGGGTGTATTACCCATGTTTCACGAGAGGCCTCCACAAGTAAAGAGGGCCTATTTATTCCGTTCGGGAATAGGCTGCCAGCCCTACGTGCTGCTGTACCAGCGGCTAAGAGAGAACTGCCACTAATCGGCTAAACCCAGTACATGAGAGTACTGGTTTCTAATCTTACAGTGACCATAGTAAAGGACGACAACAAAGCCCTATCAAGGTGTGTGTAACTGGGATATTACCCTAGTCCAGTGTAACTTATACTGTAGGGGAATTTATACACAGCGGTCATGCTGCAATGAATCCGCGCACTGGAGGCCCTAGCAACTTTTGTTACACGCTCCCCCAGATCATTACAGCATGCAGAGTTAGGTGTGATCGTGATACGGTGGTAGTTAACTTAAACAATGTGTGATTATCAGAAGGACTTTTGGCCATTGAGGCCTTGGTAAAATGCAATCAAACTGTATTAACAAGCAAATCATTTGCTGGAGTGATGAATGGGTTCCTGGAGTTAGTCATAAATCTAACTGTGGGAAAAGTGTAGCATAAGTTGAGCGTGGTCTGTCATGTATAATGACAAATTTCTGTTGTTGTTGCGTTGCTGCTGTTGTTGTTGTTGTTGTTGTTGTTGTCATGAATAATGACAAGTTTCTGATGTTGTTGTTGTTGTTGTGTTGTTGTTGTTGTTGTTTTTGTTTTGTTGTTGTTGTTGTTGTTGTTGTTGTGTGTTGTTGTTGTTGTCATTGTTGTTGTCGTTGTCGTTGTTGTTGTTGTTGTTGTTGTTGTTGTTGTTGTTGTTGTTGTTGTTGTTGTTGTTGTTGTTGTTGTTGTTGTTGTTGTTGTTGTGGTTGTTGTTGTCATGAACAATGACAAGTTTTTGTTGTTGTTGTCCTGGTGTTGTTGTCCATGTTGTTCTCAATGTTGTCCTTGTTGTTGTCCTTGTTGACGTTAATGTTGTCCTTGTTGTTGTCCTTTTGTTGTCCTTGTTGTTGTCTTTTTCTTGTCCTTTGTTGTCCTTGTTGTTGTCGTTGTTATTGCTTTTGTTGTTGATATTGACACATTGCTGTTGCTATTGCTGCTGTTGCTGATATTGAAGAAGATTTTTGTATGAAATTGCAGTTTAGAGGAGCAATCTATAAAATGTAATTTACATTAGCAGTAACCTTCTTAGCTTCCAATAATTCACACAGCATACATAAACATGTAAGTATCTCTGGCATATTGTGCATATTGTGAAGTTGAAGTTTAAATCATTCTGCGTCCGTCAGGTGTTTTTTTATAACTCACCAATGAAATTGAGTGTGCACCACATACATAAAGAGACATATAGAATGAAATAAATGGTCTTAGACAAATGTCTGAGAATATCGATCATACATTTATCCGTGTATCACAATATAAAATATAACCATTTAACTTCGAGGATTGATGAAGGGGAAACACTTAAAATTAGAAATATCAGTGCATGAATTAACTATGTGTTAGTCTTATAAGAAGTGGAAACATGTCTGTTTTATAACATGCGGCTCCTATGTTCATGGATATTCATACATTAATGCAATTCATTTATAAAGCTGTGAATAACATAACATAACATAACATAATTTATTTCAGAATATTAAAATTCCATACATTAAAAGAATAGCAACATTGAATTTAAATAAGCTCCATCTTGCCTCTCAAAAGCAAATTTCTAAGAATTGTATACTACTGTGATAGCAATTGGCAAATGTACATGTATAGGAAAGTAATACTATTTATTATTACAAGATTCTGAGTGAATTTCAATCAGAAATATAAATTATGGTGTTGCACTGTAGATTGTATTGCAATTATGTAACAAAATTAGTTCTCGTGTAAGTCATCCAGTGTTCCGGAATGACAACATTACTGTAGTATAAAGTAGGATATAAATATATATGGTGCACTGGACTAGGTTTAGTTCCCCTTCGTTACACACACCTTGATTAGAGAACCAGTACACTAGAGTACTGGGTTAAGAGACATTAGTTCTCAGTTCTATCCTGGGCAGTAGGTAGGGCTGGCAACCTATTCTCGATGAGAATAGGCCCTCATGAAACAACTTCCTTCTGAGCACCAGCCGGTGGCTTGTGCTTGTGTACCACCAGGTCCTGGGACGCCTACACATGTGTGCGTGTCAGCATCAGTGCGAAGTCCTCCCCGTTGGGGGGCCTTTCGTGAAACCTGAGGTAGACACCAGGGGCACATCCAACCGCACGTTGCTGGACATAAGAGACCGAAGAAGAGGTCACAGAAGCGATGCACAACAAAAAGTCAGGAGAGTTGGTAACAAGCTCTGGTCAATCACGCCGCGTCCATCCCTGCGCTGGGTGGCCATGCACGCACATCGTCTTACCCGGGGACGCCATGACGTATAGCCTAATTTGTTTACAATTATTCATGATGAAACACCATGTCATTAAAGCATATATCTTCTTTGGATTGGAATTATTATTCATATTGTGAAATGGTGACATTATGCAACATTGTCAATATTCATATCTAAAAAATGTGATGTCTCGTTGTCATTATCGATCTCTTCAGAACATTCCAGTGTGTTGTCATGATTGTAGTTGAAGCTTTGTTTTATTCTAATTTATTTGGGCTTAAAATGCTTATAGCATTGATTAAACCCAGTCATCAATTGCTTGATGTAACATCTATATGATGTTGGTATGCATATACGCATCAGTTTGTTGCTGTAAATTGTAATTTACTCCTGTGACTCTTGTGATGCTTCCTGGTATATAATTGTGGCAAATTATCTTTAACAAATGTGTAAATTTCCTGTGACTGTTCTCTATTTGTATTGAGTGGTCCTGTTATCTCGTAATTGTTACTTAAAATGACCTTCCTGCAGTATGACTGATATCAAACTTATTGAAATGGCACTATGAATTTGGCTATAACACACAGCTACCTACAATCTAAAGATAATATCATATATGAACATACTTTTGAATTGAAGAGTGAATGATATGCTTATTATTCTTGTTGAAAATATTGTAGGCACAGTTGGAAAAATAACATTGGCACACATAGGATACAATTATGTAAGGATCTAAGAAGAATATTCCTGAGATTTTTAAGAAATAAAATGGTCAATATTGAGAATCAATGCTTAACCACTTATTGTAGTGACATTGATACAGCGTGATAAATGTAGATTGTTGTATAGCACACTGAGAAATCATGCCTAATCCTGTTGGTATGTTTACGTAAACATGTGTGATTAGTGTAAAGAAAACGTAGGTTGAAGTACCAATCAAACTGTAACAACGACCAAGGCTTAGAAGGCTATTAATTAGTTGATAATAGGTTACATTTGGGGTGATTTATAATGTAAAGATATAAACAGAGAATTGAGTGGAAGTAGCCATGTGATTATCGATTCGTTGCTCAACTGGATGTTGATGGTGGCGGCAGCGGCTTTGTACAAGCAGCGACGGCCACCAGTAGCCTTATCAGCAAGGGTGTGATTCTTAAAACATAGGTACTTTGTTAGAATATGTAGGGAAGAAGGGAATTTGATGTGACTGTTGTTCAACGGAACTTTTGATTTGATCATCTGAAGAAGGTCGTTTATAAAAATCCTGTCCTTTAATGTCATGCAGTTCATGTGATATGGACGTCAAACATTTTTGTTGGTGTTTTATTGCATAGAAAAGATGATCAAATCCATCACATATTTCATCCATTTTCCTTTGAAACTCCTGTTGGTATGATAGACGTTTTTTCTTTTGATGTTGAAGAAGTTCCTTTAATTTGGCGTCAAACTTTTTATTTTGAAATTGTAACATTTCAGTCATTTTGACGTCAATACGTTTCTCGTGGTATTGCAGCATATAAGACGTGATTTCAAAATGTATTTTCTTTATCATCATTTGCTATAGTAGATGTAGATTTGATTTTATATTTGATGCCATTTGCAATATCAATCAGAATTTGATGATGCATATTCTGCGTGTGTACTTATTTTTGCATGTTGACTTGCAGACTATTAACAGCTTTGATAATATCAGGCTGAAAAGGTGTGTAAGACTTGACATGGACATCTCTATGATATTAATCATCACGAAAACGTCTAGGCGTGTCAATATTCATGGTAAATTGTGAACACAGTTTAAAAGGTGATGTCTTACCTGATCTTAGACCATCTCTATCCGGTAGATGCTGGAATTGTCGTACGTTGTAGCATGCTCTCTTGGCATGAATGGTCACTGATGGTGATTATCCACACGAATATTGTCGTCTGCTTCCGACACTTGTTGTGTATTGTAACAAAACTTGTTTTGTGTAGTCTCCAGTGTGCGAGAATTGTAGCATTCTCGCGTAGGTGCATCCAACGCAGCCCATGGCTCAAACCCCTTGACTGGGGATCTCATGCGACTTTCGACCCACACAACATAGAGAGCTTCTTTATTCTTGCG
Organism: Streblospio benedicti; assembly: GCA_019095985.1. Lineage (NCBI taxonomy): Eukaryota > Metazoa > Annelida > Polychaeta > Spionida > Spionidae > Streblospio > Streblospio benedicti. The sequence continues at coordinate 36,410 of JAGTTF010006108.1, forward strand.
TGACATCGTGTTCTTGGGGAGCCTCTGAACAGAGACTGTCACATCCGGCAGCAGCAGGGTGTAGCAAGTGTGCCCCAGGTTTGATACCATGCGGGTCACCTCACCCCATCTGTACTCCGGCTTCTTTTCTGCTAGACGAGGATCATAAGACCCGTTGCCCATCCATTTCATCTGTGATTAAGGTCAGGTAGTCTGGGGAGTCACCTTCCAGGAAAACCCCCGGGTACAGTATATCTTGCGTGTATGCGTCTGCAAAGAATCGCTGCTGTGCCCCATCAGTTGCAGTGCGATGCAACTCAGGTGCCCACTGTCAATTCGTGCTCTGCTGCACTCCCGCTCCCGCTTGCCTTGAGACGACTCGCTTCACGCTGAAGCCGATTACACGTTGCCATCATCCGCGTCGCCTCCACTGTCTGTCGCTTCGGAAGCAGGATCATGTCTCTACAAGTCGCGATAATGCCCCGTGACGCTGGGTTCAGCAGCCGCAATGACCCCCTCCTCCGACACTCCCGTTTGTTCAACGTTCATAGCCTCGGCTACAGAAGACCCCGCTACGCAGGTGAGAGAGGACTCCCCAACACATAAGTGCTGGAGGGCCTCCCCGACTGCTGCTGTGGTCTCTGAGGGTGAGGGAGACTGTTCCCCCCCGCTCCCCCATCATCGACTGGTGGTGGCGTGATGGCAGCACCGGGTGAACCTGTATCAGCCATGACGGCGTCACAGGTCCATGAAGATGCCGGATTTCTGTTACTGGGTAACCAAAGGCTTGCCTACTGGAACCCTGTGCTGCTGCTGTATCTGAAAGGATCCTCCAAAAACTCGAAATCTGTTGCCAAAGTTTTTCAAAATGCTTCTTTCCCACGAATTCCTAAGGCACGTCTGTCTCTGATGAAATCCTAGAAAGCTGTGATCAAAAAGTAGTACCAAGTCACAAGTCCGTTTCAATATGGTTGCGCATGATTGCATCCGCCAATCAATGCACTTCCCTGACATCTCGACCTTTGCCGCTACAGTATCTTGGCGCCACATGTTGTTTGTTTACCCCAGGCAGCGAAGCAAGCCCCGCCACGACCCGTCTTTCAACCCGTGACCTAGCAGAGATTCATTTACTTTGGCAGACGTGAGGGGACGACCTTTGACTGTGGTACGGCTGGTCCCCACCTGTAACCCCACAGCCCAATCCCGCCCATGCCTTGTGCAAACACTGGGACGCTTTCTTTTACACTGGGCTTCCTTTAACAAATGCCTTTATAATTGCCTACCTAATTATTTCGCACACAGCATTGGTTCTTTTTACTTTGCTTTGACTGGTTTGTTATTGTCCTTTTCAAGTCGCTCTACACTACCCCCATAAAACTGGGCCCTTTCCCCACTATGTCTTTAATAATTTCCACTCCAGTACTCTATGAACTTTGCTCTTCTGTGCTTAAGGAGATCCCCAGAGCCGGAAGCCTCCTGTATCGTCAACACTGCGCTCTTCCCTGTCTTAAAGACAGGTTTAAGACGACTGGTTGTTACCCATTGTTCTTGCACAGGCTTGCGGCCTTTCTTTTCTATCTTTGCTGGTCCACGAAATATTCTTATCTTGTCCACATGGTCACTACTGACTTCAGTGATCTGATGTGGCCCCGTCCACGGTTGTGAATGGAGCTTGTCTCGTCCATGAGGATGGCTGTAGATCATGACTTGATCCCCGACCTTACATTGACAACCCCTTACCTTTTTCTTTTGCTGTGCCTGCTGTATTTCCACAACCCTTCCCGATACTTCACGTACTGTTTCTGCTGTCTGCATCACCTGATTCCCGTGGTGAAACATATATGATGAATAACACTGCGGGAACAGCCCGATCATCACATCCATACATCAAATCGATAGGCGGAAGAGGATCCGTACACTAACTGTAAAATAGCTTTTGTGGTGTGAATCCCATATGGGCAATATTCATCCTGTTGTTGTGCTACTAGAAAATCTTGTGGCGATAGGTGTTTCGTGTTGGTGTGATTCGTCTTGGAATGTGACTCGCTTTTTGGTCTTTGGCGATTGTGCGGTGGGGTGGGTATCGGTTGATTGTTGATTTTGGGGTGTTGGGTCGTTTTTTGCCGGCGGTACTGGATCGGCGATGTTTTGTTGTTTGTGAGTTTCCTGCATTTTTGATGTCGATTGAGTGATGGCAGAGATCTTGGCAGAGTGCAGGGGGAACGTGTCCAGCTTGTCATCCGCTGGCATGTGCGTGATATTGTAGGTGTGGCGACTGAGTCCATCTGCCAACACATTCTTGGAGCCTTGGATGTGATGTATTTTGTAGTCATATCCGCTGATGAAAAGCACCCACCTTGCCAATTTGGGGGTGAGTCGTTTCTTATTTGCAAGAATCTTGGTGAGGCTGTTGTTATCCACATAAAGTGTGAATTTGTTGTAGCTGAGGTAGTAGTCAAATTGAGCAAGGGAGTAGCACACTGCTAGGATTTCGAGTTCTAGAATATCTCTTTTAACGTTCTGGTTCTGTGAGTGATCGTCCACAATAGGCGATTGGCACTAAGATTCCCTGTGTTGTTTTGTTGCATGAGACCTCCGCTGGTGGCTGAGAAACTTGCGTCCATGAAGAGATAGAAACGTTTGTTGTGGTTTGCAAAGTGAAGCAGTGGCCTGGATGCTAGTGTACGTTTAAGCACTTTAAAGCTTTCTGTGCAAGCTGAAGTCCAGTCCCATTTAACGCCTTTTTTGAGTAGGTTGAGGAGACAAGTTACTTTGTCTCCCTTTTTGGGTATGTAGTTTGAAAAATAGCCGCAGATCACAAGAAAACTTTTTAGTTCCTTGGGTTTGGAGGGAGTTGGGAATGTGGTGATTTCGTCCGTGTGTGCTTTTGAAGGTTTGATTCCATCGGACGTGATTGTGTGTCCCAAGTAGTCGCATGAGGTTGCGCCAAAGGTGCATTTGGAGGTGGCTAGCATTAGGCCCGATTTTTCAATTGACGTGAGGACGTTATGAAGATCTTCGAGGTGTTGCTGTTTGTTGGGCAAAAATACGAGGATGTCATCTAGGTATGCCATTGCACATATGCCGATGTGATCTCGGAGGACTGTGGCCATTACTTTGGTGAAATGAGCGGGTGCTGAGCAGAGGCCCTGTGGACATTTTGTGAAGACGTACCCTTTGTTCTTGAAATGAAAACTGCAGAGCAGTTGGCTGTCTTTATGGAGGGGTATCTGAAAATAGACCTGTTTGAGATCCAGCATACTAAAAATGGTTGCTTTTCGTTCGGCAATGGTGTCTATGATGGCCTGAACACTGGGGATGATCCAATTGCCCCAAACGCAGTTCGCGTTCAGCCCGCGTATGTCGTACTTGTCATCAGGTAATTGGACTCTTCTTAACCCCTTTGTGAAGAGGGACGAGGGAAGACACTTTGATTATACCTTGGTCGAGCATTTCATTGATCTTCTCCGCCATGCGTTTGCGCACTTCCGGGTGGTAGCAATATTGGAAGAAGTGTTTCAATGTGATTTTGAGGGGCGAGTGTTTACATTCGCCATGAATGCGGAAGTGTGTTGGTGTAGTACGTCTAGAATTTGTTGTTGATAGGGGAGGTCATGGGAAAGGTTGTCCAGGTTGAAGTCCAGGGATCGTGGTGGTCTGGGCCCTTGTCAGGTGGTAGAACGTCCGTGATGTCCTCTTCTTCCATTGGTGTGAAGGTGGCGATGGATGACCCTTGGGGAATGGTGACTGGTTGTTTGGTGGTATTGTGAAGAAAGTGACAATATACGCTATTGACGGCATTGTCCGATCACCGCCTTTTCCTTGACTGCGTCGGCCCTGGGGTGACGCGGCAGGCTACACCCACGCACGGTTCTTGCGGTTCTCTAGCTGACTCCTTGTTGTGTACTAAGCTCTCCATGTACGCCCCGGCCTGGGTTCCGGTTACCCACTGCCCAGACGGTGTTTACCCCTGGGTTTCAAGAGAGGCCTCTGCGTGGGGAGGACTTCGCACCAGTGCTGACACGCGTCTGCTTCAGGCGTCCCCTCCACACAGCCACGCAGGTTAGACCACGAGAGGAAGCAAGGCCACCGGCCAACCTTGAGAGGCAAGTGAATGAGGGCTTATCCTAGGAATAGGTCAACAATCCTACTTGCTGCCCATCCAGCATCTAAGAGAGAACTGCCGCTATTCGGCTCAGAATCAGAACAAGAGAGTACTGTTCCCTAATCCTACAGTGGTCGCGCAAGTGCCTGTATTCTTGCAGGCCGGCAGCAACATCCTGGAGTGACATGGACAGGTCGCAGAAGCTACAGGAATTCAACCCTTCGTGCCGACACATACGATCCATGTCCAGCGTACGACGATCAGCGTACTGCTTGGTCTGGGACAGCTCCTTTTTCATTGCTTCCATTTCCTGGAGAAGCTGGGAAACTTCGGCGTCTGGGACGGCTTCCAACTCGAGGACTTCCATGCGGGAAGTTGAGCGGCTGTTCAGGTCGCGAAGTTCTTACGCCAGGGTACCTTGCCCACCTGCTCCTGGCAGTCTTGCAGCGGTCTCTTGAAAGGTGGCTGTGCTGATGGCTTCAACAGCATGCTTAGCACAGGCATACATGGCAGAGTAGGGATCAAAAGTCCCGTCCTCGACCACGCTTGCTTCCACAGCTGTCCAGGCTTGCATGAAGTCCCTGTACTGGCGCTTGAGTGTCTCTGAGACGGCTTTCCAGGAACTCTCCACCGCTGCTGAATCCAGATCTCCACAGTTGTCCAGTGACCCTTTGGAGGACCACATCACCTCGCCGCGGCTGGGTGTGTGGTGAACTTGGAGCTTGCCCGATGGGATCACTATGGTCGCGTCGCGCCGGAGTCGCGTGACCTCATCATTGACGACGGTGAGTCACTGCTCCATCTCCGCTGCTGCTTGTCATGCTGTACTGACCTCAGCTTGAAGGCTGGCAATGTGCTGGTCCAAGAGAAGGTTCTTCTGCTTGAGTTGCCGTCCCTTCTTCTGTAGAGCGTCACGCTCTGACCGTGTCTCCCCTCAATTCTGTCTCGAGTTTGATGGTGTCGGCCTTGTACCTTTCAGCCCTCTCATGCGATGCTCTTTCGTCATCTATGAGTCCGACTTGCTCGCTACCCCACGCCATGCGAGCCTCCTTGTATTCTTGCTCCAGCTTTCTGAAATTGTCTTGTAGGGTGCTCAGCTGGTCTTCTGCGTTGGCAGCCCGGGTCTGCCACTCCTTTTCGCTGGATCGCAAGTCGTCCAGCAATGCTCCCGTCCCAGTCCTTGGTGATTTCTGCGGCACAGCGGGACTCGTCGCTTGGTCGCGACGGACACCTGCTCCTTGGGTTTGGTGACTTTGGCATTTGCCTTGGGCTTTGGGGAACCTTGCTCCTGGACTTGAGGACTCGAGGCTTCCTCTCCTGGACAGGTGGAGGAGCTCGTCACTGTACTTGCTGCTGGCTGCTTGTCGCGTGACCCCACACTCTTCTCCATAGCGACAGAGATAGAAGATGCAATGGTCGTGAGTTAGGCTGCTGTAGGCGCTGCTGTAGGCTGGTTGCCATACATAAGGTCCACGGGTTTCTTAACCTTAAATTTCAGCAGTAGCATCTCCATCATAGGGGACCTTGGTGGAGGGACTTGACTTGGAGGGTCAATGACTCACTTGACTCGGGGTTGCATTGCCTTTTTTCCCCCAATGGGCTTTCTGCTTTGCACCTTGTCTGCAGGAGGAGCCCTTGGGACAACATGGTTGTACGCTGTGGTGAGCTTGGGTGGCACGGCGTTGGACTCTGTGAAGCTGGCTATCCATTTGGCGTAGTCAGTCTTGCACGTTTCCAGCCATTCTTCGTGCGGGCACCCCCAATTTTTTTAGTGTAATCCATTCGTGGCAGGTGGAAACCTACCATGACCCTCGCCAGGTTAGCATTGCTGTACCACCTTTTCTTGCTGATGACCCGCGGCACTCCGACTCTGTTATGGTAGGTTTCCCTAAACTCTGATACCATTTGCTGAGCGATGGACTTGTCATCCTAGGTGTCCCTTTTGTCAGGAATGCGGTACCCCATGGAGTCCTTCACTGGCGTGTCCCGGTCCCGCTTCTTTGCTGGTTTGGCGTCAAGAGCTGCCTTGATTGCCCCCTTTCTGCTTTTCACTTCCTCATAGTGATGGTCGTGGAGATGGTCAACTGCTGTAGACAGACGGAAAACACAACCCCCACCACACGGTGTCTGTCTTGGTGATTGGCTTTGTACTGCAACAGGGAGCCACGAAGCAGCAACCCTGGCACATGTGGAAGTGCTGCCTGTGATTGAGTACGCACTCGAACCCCATCCATCCGTGTTCTTTAAAGGACTGTGAAGCGGGTTCACACATGGCCTGTACAGCGAGCCGGCTGCAGTCATCTGCTTGACGATAGAGTCAGTGATACTCCTTCACTATCATCGCCTGGGGTTGTGGCAGTGCGCCCTTGGGTATGTCAAGCGCAGCCCATGGCTCACATTCCTTGACCGGACACCTCATGCCACTCTCGAGCCACGCGACGTAGAGGGCTTCTACATTCCGGCACGACATCGTCGTCTTGGGAAGCCTCTGTACAGAGACTGTCACTTCTGGGTGTAACAGGGGGTAGCGGGTGTGCCGTAAGTTGGAAACCATCTGGGTCACCCCACTCCACCTGTACTCCGGCTTCTTTTCCATAGATCAAGGATCATGTGACCCTTGGCCCATCCACTTTACCCGGTCTACGTTGCCATAGTTGAGCCCCGTCTGGAACTCGTAAGAGTGTTGAGGCCGACCAGTTACTTCGTCTGTGAGACGGCACCAATCTGTGAGAAAAGTCACATAATCCGGGGGGTCGCCTTCTAGAAACAACCCAGGGTACAATGTCTCTTGGGTGTACGCATCCGTGAAGAACCGCTGCTGAGCAGCGTCAGTCACGGTGCGAATCACCTCAGGCACTTGCTGTCTTCTGCTGGTGCCGCTGTCTTCTTTTGCGCGACCACGACCCCGCTCCTGCTTGCTGTCGTGTTAGGACGACTCACTACGCATGGAAGTTGATGACTCCCACTTGCTCTTGATTCGGAGACATAATCGTGTCGCTCAGGGTCACGGTACTGCTCCGAGGTGTTAGGTTCGGCGACCGCAATGGCCTCCTCCCCTGACACGCCCTGCTGCTCTACTTCCATGTCTTCTGACAAGGAAGACCCCCTTACGGAGGTAAGGGAAGACCCCCTTACGGAGGTAAGGGCAGACTCCCCAATACTCAAGTGCTGAAGGGCCTCCCCGACTGCTGCTTTCGTCTCCGAGGGTGAGGGAGACTGATCCCCGCCCGTTCCCCCATCATCAACCGGCGGTGGCGTGGGCGGATGCCCAACATCCACCCCGGCATCAGGTGAACCTGCATCAGCCATGATGGCCTCACAGGTCCATGAAGATGCCGGTAACTGTACTGGGTAGTCAAAGACTTGCCTACTGTTCTGTGCTGTATCTGTATCCGAGAGAATCCTCCAAACCTTGTAAAATCTGCTACCAAAGCCTTCTAAATGCTTCTTTCCCACGAAATCCTAAGGCACGTCCGTCTCTGTGCAACTCTAAGGAAACTGTAGAAGAAAGTAGTATCTGATCACAAGACAACTTCAATCAAGACAACTTCAATATGGATGTGCATCACTTGTTCAACCAATCAACATGCTCCCCTTGCCATCCTGACTTTTGTCCGCTACAGTATTTTAGCGCCAGGTGTTGTTTGGTTACACCAAGCTGTGGCGCACACCCCATGCGACCCGTCTTTCAACCCGCGACCTGACAGCAGTTTGTTTACTTGGAAAGGCACGAGGCGACGGATCTAGGCCGCGACACGACCAGTCCCTGCCCGCGTTTGGCTTGTGTAAACACCGAGGGTCACCGCGGCTGACATCGTTCCGCTCCTTTGCACCCGTCCGCTCTGTTTGATGACCAGTTCGTGTTTGCTTTTACCACGTCGCTCTGCATTACCCCACAGCCACTTTGACCTTCAGTGACCACTGCTTGCTACCTTTACAGTATGTCCCTGTTTGCTGGAGTTTTAGATGCGGGTAAATCCCCTTCTGACTTTTGTTTCAGTTAGTGGAAGATTGGTCTTTTTACCGTGCCTTTTGTTTCCTTTTAGAGTTCGATTCCATGATTCTCTGACATCTTGCCATTTTCTTGTTTTGCTTCTCTTTTGCCTACCCAGACAATCCCACTCGCTCTCCCCCAAGTTTCGACCTAAAACCGACGGCAATAGGGGGTGGGTGGGAGGGATTCTTGCTTTGTTTCTCATCGAAACTTTTCACCAAGCCGGTGGGTTTGTACCCATAAAACTGAGCTAACTTTCCCACAATGTCTTTAATAGCTGCTGCTCCAGTACTCAGTGGATTTCACTCTCCTACGCGTAAGGAGATCCCCTGAGCCGAAAGCATCTTGTATGGTTAACACCATGCCCCTCCCCGTTTTAAAGAGAGGTTTAAGATGACTGGTAGTTACCCATTGTTCTTGTACAGGCTTGCAGCCTTTCTTCTTATCAACCTGTTCTGGTCCACAAATTATTCGAAGCTTGACCACATGATCACTACTAACTTCAATGATCTGATGTGGCCCCGTCCACGGCTGTGAATGGAGCTTGTGTCGTCCGTGAGGAGGGCTGTACATCATCACCTGGTTGCCGACCTTGTACTGCCGACCTCTTACCTTTTCACTCTGCTGTGCTTGCTGTATTTCGACAGCCCTTCCTGACACCTAACGTACTGTCTGTGCTGTCATCACCTGATTCATATGGTGAAACACGTATGACGAATAATACTGTGGAACCGCCCGATCATCACATCCATACATCAAATCAATAGGCAGAAGAGGATCAGTACACTGGCTGTAAAATAACTTTTGTGGTGTAAATCCCGTGCTGGCATGAGGAGTTGCATTGTATGCCATAAAGACAAACGGCAACAACTCATCCCAGTTATCTTTTTCATGGACGTTCAAGGCTCTCAAAATGTCCTTAATAGTCTTACTTCAATGGTAGAGATAGTCAAGAATTGAATCTACCTTTCACCAAACTTAGTCTGTTGCAGATCGCGCCTCGCCGAGCACTTGTCGCCGCTTACCCGTCGTCGCCCGCGAACATCACCGTCAAGACCATACACCACCGTGCGATATCGTCTCAGCTACGTGTGCTTCGTGGACCAGCAACTCGCGCCGACCTAATCATCGCGACCGCTCCCAAAGGACCATACATCACACCTCAGCGTCCCCAGCCGCGCCGGCCTGCTCTCGCGCCTAGACCGCCCCGAGGGACCGATTATCACGCCGACAAGCTCCAGACGTGGTGATAACTGTTCGATCCGTCATTAGCGCCCGGTGTTCTCCCCTGGGATAACCAGCGCGCCAACGAGCCCACCCGGCCACACCAGGTTTCAATCAGCGCGACAGCGGCCAACATATGGATGCCACAAGTAAGTCCACTAACACTAAAATAGCAGTCGCCTGTGTGGTTTGTAAGGAGCTTCTCCTCTTTTCAAACAGAGATCAAGTCCGCACATTCTTACAAGATCCAGTGTGCTCGGACGACTGTGCTCAACGGGACGACGCCGATATTTATCTCCCTCCCGTCAGTTTCCCAGGGACCTGCAAAGTCTGTAACGCGCTCATTAATTTTCCCACGTCCACAGCGTTACGGAAGTTCAAAGAACGCCCCATCTGTTCTGACGAGTGTGCTTTTCTGGATCACGAAAAGCTACCGTACGTGGCCCCGGACCCCAACCAACCGCGGCGCCGACACGAAACGATCCACCACACTCGGCGTAACCCGTATCGCCAACCACATAAGTCGACTAAGATCACCGATTTCGTGGCGACGTGCATATCCTGCGAAAAAATGCTGTTTTTCGGGTCTAAGCAAGAACTGGACCGTTTCCGGGAAGTGCCGTTGTGCTCGTCAGAGTGCTATTTTTGGGACCAGGAGTGGGTGCAAAATACCCCCCACATAACTCCAGAATACGTCCCTCATTTTCCCAACCCAAATCCCGCCTGCTACTAATCACATCCCGCCCGTATCACGCTCAGCGACAAGTTGAGCGCTAATTGACCATCTGACATCTCATTTCTCTAGCGACAACAACATCAACCCTCAGCCATGGATTCCGAGCCGGAAATCTACAAAAACAGCTCGGACGCATGCGGCAGTCTTGACGCCACCATGCCTCACGCCCGCTCAAACGACGATATCGCCCTACATCGGCACACAATCACCACGGGCCGGCCAGATGCAGGTGGCTATAATAGAAACCTACACACAACACCATTACAGCGCGCGTCATCAGCATCCCAGACGCCAACAACCAGAGCAGGCCCATCGGCGACTTCTACGCCGAACCCGACGACTACAGCAAATACGAGCACCTCCCAGACAGCAAACATAACCGGCGCTAAAGATGCAACACAAAAAGACATCTCTCAGATCCAATCTTCATCACTGCACTCCAACGACCCCGCCAGCATCCCCGCCGAGGCGACGCCGCCTGGCCTCAAGGACAACACGCCCGTACGCCCGAGCACCACGGCCCTCGCCACCGACCCAGAAACGGCTGCATCCACGTCTTACAAAGCACACCCGGGCCCAGGTGGACTTCGTCACAGCCGACTACATCAAAGTTTGCTGGACCAGTTCCCGGCCGCGCCCATGAAAGACCAGCCACCACCGACCGGAGCTAATGGCCCCATTAACGCCTTTAGCGCCGCCGACCGCGTCGACATCGAATCGTCTGGAGAAATCCCACCTGGTCAACGTACGCCACCTTCAAGGGACGGACGCCGTCAGCGGTACATTCCGATCAGGGTGAAAGATAATGACCTACACAAAAGCCTTTTATCCGACGTGCCGAGCATCGATCTCGACGACATGCTTGCTGACACACAACACGAGGATGGATGGGATTCCAGCAACCGCCTGCAGTCACCTGGGAATGACCGACCCGCCCGCTATGGTTTCTACGACCGCCACCAACTTCCGCATTTGTCTCAGACCGACCGTAATGATATTATGATGAATGCCATAGAGGGTCTGCAAAAACATTATGGGTCTCTCTTGGACAGACTGAAAAAAGCGCCTCACTCGGCGGACACCACGCCCGATCGTTCACGCTCCCTCTCTCCCAGGCGTCGGCCCAAGTCCATCACACCTACGGATGTGTCAGACATGGTAAATCATATGTTGGACACTTTCACCAACGCCCAAAAACAGCTGCTCACCAATCTCCACGCTGATTTCAAAAGAGTCATGATTCAAACCACATCGCAGCTGACCGCCGATTTTCTCACACATCTTGACCAAATTACAACACGCACCGATAACTTGGACCACAGCTTGTCGCACTACCGCCAGGTGCAGGCAGCCGCCGATAGACGCGCCGATCAACAAATTCTTTACCTCAAAGCTAATCAAAAAGAAAATGCCAAGCACATCACAATGCTGCAACAGGAAAATGCAGCCATCATCCAAGACATGCGTGCCATTCATGATCACCAAACAGATAAAATGAAGCAATACATCAAAGAATTGGTGTATGAAGCAGAGAAAACATTGACCGCGCGTCAAGATCATGCAATGCGCCAACTATGCCACGACCTTAACGGCCCGTCCCGGCCCCCGCCCACCCAAACTCGGGCCCACCAGTCATACGGTGCAGTCCAAGACGGCGTATACACGCCAACTCGACGTACGGGCGCCAGCGATTCACGTACGCCGCCATGCACCCCGCCCATACAAACTCACTCAGTCAGCGACGCCGCTCCCGCCACATGCCGCCAGCTGGAACCGATCAATTAACACAACACGCCGTGGACGCCCACTACACCCACCAGGCAACATCTGGCATAGATCAAATCCCAGTGCGCACCGCTGCCGACCCAGCTTACGCACTCGCAGGTAAGCTAGCGGATTTGATAGAAAAAATGGCAGAAAGGCCAAAATCTACGCGACGGGATGCTCCAAAGATAAGCGCCCCTACCTTTAATGGCGCTCAGGACTCTAGTTTTGAGACATGGCGGTCCAGCCTAGAAGATACCTTCACATACCTACAATGGCCTGCAGATGATCCACAGCGTCTGGCTCTGCTCCCTACGGTCCTGCTCGACTATGCAAAAGTGCATTACAACAGTATGCCACCTTCTGACAAGGCCACCTACGACATAGCAATGGCCAATCTTGCCAGGGCCTTCTCCATCGCCCATCAACCACCTACCACCAGAGCAGCGCGCCTCCAACGTCAACAGGGCGCCACAGAATCCGTGCGTGATTTTAATCTAGAAATAACGCGCCGATTGCAAGAATGCAACGTCACTGATCAGGACAGACAACTGGATATTTATATCCAGAACCTCCGGGATGAAATTTCCCAGCGAGTCCTTCTCATGTTGCCCACAACACTTCGTCAGGCCCAAATTTGTGCAGAAACGGTCGAGCACAGTCTGGCAATCACCAACAAGTCCCCAGTGCTAGCTATCAATCAACCACCTTACCAAGATAGACGGGACGTCGGCAACTACCGGTCAAACAACCGAGGCTACCAGAATTCCAACAATCGATCTCGTTACGACAATCACACCCAACGTAACTATCGAAGCCAATCACGTGACAGACGAGCTGACTCACGACAATCACGGGAGCGTAGGCAACGAAGCTCCTCCTACGATAATCGCCGCGGATCGAGCCGGGACAGGTATAACTCTCGCTCCAGGCAACGCAGCAGCAGCGACCAACGGAGGGGTCAATACTCACGGTCACCTTCATATAACGGAAACAACAGAAACAGATATGATAGATCACCTACACCCCATATCAACGCCATCCACGATGAAGAGCAACTCACAAAAAACTAGAGTACGTACCAGGATCAATACTGCCTTTGTCTTACGCCACAGACACCTCCAAAACAATAGTTTCCACAACAATATACAATAGTAACCTGGTACGTATCAAAACACCATCATTAAAAGAATCGACAGCTTTACTTGATACGGGCAGCTCCATCAACTGTATCAGCTTGGCGTCTCTCAACAAACTTTATCCTAACATCACTAAACTCATCCCGTCTTCACAATCCTTCACAACCGCCTCAGCCTCAACGCTCGTCACTGTCGGCAAAACATGTTTATCATTCTACCTGGCCGACGTTTCAGTTACAGCCTCGTTTTATGTATTCAAAACTACTAATTTCAACTTTATCCTCGGCGTCCCATTCATAAAATCCAACAAAATTCTCATGAACCTGGCCAATAATACTATACATATGCCAACGCCAATCTGCGATGTTTTCACTAACGAAAACCTCGAACTGGCGCCTCAATCCACAGCAATAGTCGCAGGTCGTCTACCATCCAATATGATTCTACAATCCGGCCTCCACGGTACAATCCAAACCTCTACGATGAAAGACGGCGTCCACGTCATCTCAACCGCGTCTACAACACAAGCTTCACAAGTACCAGTGATGATATGCAACAATACAAAACAACCCATTAACATCCCTAAAGGTACCTTCATCGCCACCTTCACGCCCATGAAAGAAGAAGACATCACTGACGAACCGATGCCCAACATGGCACCAAAAACCCAGACTCAAGATGATACACCCATGTTCAACCTCGACAACCTCTCCGCCGACCCGTCCTACCAACAACAAGTTTTAGAGGTACTAAATGAACACACCGCGGCCTTCATGACCAAAAACGGCAAACTCGGTGAATGCAAACACTCACCTCTCAAGATTACACTCAAACCCAATGCAGAACCCAAGCATTTTTCCCAATATCGTTACCACCCGGAAGTACGCAAACGCATGGCAGAAAAGATTAAAGAAATGCTCGAACAAGGCATAATTGAAGTGTCTTCCCACATCAAATGGGTAAGCCCCCTCGTCCCTGTCCGAAAGGGTGTGAAAAAGAGTCGTAAACACCTCCAGTCACCCGACGATACGTACGAGATACGCCCAATAGTGGATCTTCGAGGTTTGAATGCGAATTGCGTTTGGGGTAAATGGGTGATCCCAAGTGTGCAGGCCGTCATAGACACCATTGCCGAACGTAAGGCAGTCATTTTCAGCACCCTGGACCTCCGACAGGGGTATTTCCAGATACCCCTACACAAAGACAGCCAACCGCTCTGCGGGTTCCACTTTGACAACAAAGCCTTTGTGTTCAAAAAATGCCCACAAGGTCTCTGCTCAGCGCCTTCTCATTTTTCCAAGGTCATGGCCACAGTCCTCCGTGATCACATCGGCAAATGTGCTACGGCATATTTGGACGATATCCTCGTGTTTTTTCCCAACAAACAGCAACACCTTGAAGAAGACCTACACAACGTCCTCGCATCCATTGCAGAATCAGGCCTCAAACTGGCCACATCCAAATGTACGTTCGGGGCAACTTCATGTGATTTCCTAGGACACACCATTACATCCGATGGAATAAAACCTTCAAAAGCACATACAGATGCGATTACGTCATTCCCGGTCCCCTCTAAACCCAGGGAACTAAAAAGTTTCCTCGGCATCTGCGGATATTTCTCCAACTACATACCGAAAAAAGGGGACAAAGTGAACCCCCTCCTCAGCCTACTGAAAAAGGGCGCCAAATGGGAGTGGACACCGACCTGCTCCGAAAGTTTCGAATCACTCAAACACACACTAGCGTCCAGACCGTTGCTCCACTATGCAGACCACAACAAAAGATTCTACCTCTTCACCGACGCAAGTTTTTCAGCCATAAGCGGAGCACTTATGCAACAAGATAAAATGGGAAACTTGGTGCCAATTGCCTACTGCGGACGTTCGCTCACAGAACCAGAACGTAAAAGAGACATACTGGAACTTGAAATATTAGCAGTCTGCTACTCCCTCGCACAATTCGACTATTACCTCAGTTACAACAAATTCACGCTTTATGTGGACAATAATTCCCTCACCAAGATTCTGGCCAACGAGAAAAAACTTACGCCGAAACTAGCGAGATGGGTGCTTTATATTAGCGGATACGACTATGAAATACATCACATTAAAGGCACCAATAACGTGTTGGCAGACGGATTGAGTCGCCGAAATTACAACATCACACGCACGTCGGCGGACGACAAACTGGACACATTTCCCCTGCACTCCACGGACATATCCGCCATCACTCGCTCAGCTTCAAAAAACGAAAACAAACAACAAGACCACCACACCAATAGCACTGATAGCCCACAAGCGGAACATCAATCGTCGACACAGACTCAAAAATCACACAACACCCAAAACCAAGCACAGCCATTGAAATCGACAAAACGAGTAACGTTTCAAGATGATCCACAGCCCCGAGAACAAACCACGCAACGTAACACCCCATTCCCCGACGGTCTAATTCCACAGGACTTTCAACTAGCACAACAACGTGACGAGTACTGCAAAGACCTCATAGCCTACCTCAAACATCGCAGAATACCACCTTCTGCAAAACGACGACGTCGCGTGTACAACAAAGCAAATTCTCATTGTCTCCTGGGCACACCCGAGTTACTATACAATATCTCACCAGACAACAGAAACTCGCACGCGTCACCACAACTTCGTCTAGTCGTGCCCGCAGAAATGCAACAAACTGTCATTAAAACTGTACACGATTCACACGTAGGTACCCACTTTGGCGTAGACAAAACCTTGGACCTCGTTCAACGTACATACGTATGGCGTTTTATGGGAAATATGATCAAGAAATACGTTGCAAACTGCATCACCTGCAACAAAGCCAAAAACTCGCTGCCCCTACAACACGCTCCGGGGAAACCTGTATTGTCACCCCTGGCTCCATTTTACAAGGTCGGGGCGGATCATATCGGAAAATTTGCCATGACACCCAACAAAAACCTTTATATCGCAATGGTCGTTTGTCATAGTAGCAGGCTAGTCTGTGCTTGGCCAACAAAAACCACGTCAGCAGCAGAATTTGCAAAAGGTTTTGTAAAACACGTGCTTGCAATTCACGGAGTACCTCACGTCATGATCTCTGATCGTGGCAGCAATTTTATTTCAGACGTATGGAAAGAAGCAGCGCTTATCATGGGAATGAAACTCAAATACAGCAGCCCATTCCTGCCCCGGTCCAACGGACGCTCAGAAAGACAAAATAAAGTTATTACGAATATACTGCGTTGCGTTTGTCAAAACAATCCCCGCACATGGGACGATATGCTACCCATAGTAATCTTCAACATGAACAACACGAAGTCACGCGCCACAGGTTTCTCCCCACATGAAATAATCTACGGGAAAAACTTACGCCAAATAACAAACATGTCGCCTCCCTCCTACAAACCCCTCCACCAACACGCAATAGACGTACAATACGCCCAACAACAAGCTATGGCCGCAATCAATCAGCATAATCTAACGATGCTCAATAACCACGAGCAAATACCAACACCCACTTCCCAACTAAAAGAAGGTGATATATGCTTTTGCCGCAGACCCGCACTCGACGATCCTCACAGCAACAAAAAACTACAGTCAATCAACCGTGGACCATACAAAGTCGTAACACGGACCCCACACCAAGTTTATCTCCACAACATCACCACAGACAAGCCACTAAAAAAACCAGTTAGTATCTCACATATAATTCGACCTTCCCACTTCTACGGCAACTAAAAATCACATTCATAAGTTAACCTCACAACTAGGCCAGCGCCGACGCATCAACCACCTTTTCCCCTCAAAATAATATTAGCGTCCACACTCATTGTCAAGCTAAACCGTATCCGTCAAGCCAATCATGGGCAGGCAGGCAAAACCGTGCCCTAGCCTTGACGTTGAGGGGCACGCCGTAATGCGAATTGTCTTCTCATCGTGTGCCAGCTGCGACGAAAAGAACCGAGGGTGTCTTTTTGCCGCAATCGCTGCCAACCTGGTTTCAAATCCTGCGCGCTTGCCAAGCTAACAAGCGAGTCAGTGCGAGCGCACTTCCACCCATCAAATCCGAGCATCATACACCACGGCGACCATATGGACGATATACTGCGTCCTAGTCAAAATGGTACATCCGTTTCCACCCCCCCACCCCCCAAGATGCCAAGCGCCCAGGCCTTCACTCCTACAAATACATAAACACAGACACACTAATTATCAACAACCGCCTCGCCCAGCCACCACCAGCGCCCAGCGGCACCGCCACGATTAGTCTAACCGCCACATCCGGTTCCGCATTTGAGCGCGGTTCCGCATGCCGCAGCGCGCTACATAACGAGTCGCCATTCACATTACAACCACTTCTCATCTCCGACTGCTGCAGATTACTTCCACTGCTGCTCACCACCTGCCAAGAATACTCGTCTCAACTCATCACACTTCTACAACACTATTCGTCTCAACTAACCACTCTTCTACATCACTGCAAATCGCCACTCCATGGCTAAACCGACGCCAGGCAGCGGAGGAATCGGCTCGTCACCCAAGCACATAGGCCATTGTGCGGTGTGTAAAACACTCATCTTCTTCAAATACAAAGACGAGCTCGACAAATTTAACACTGATCCATATTGTAGTGAAGAGTGCGTCTTTTTAGCCCTTCAAAACTTGCCGTGCGCCGACTCCACACCGGAAGACAAGCCCAAGCATTAACAAACTACACTCGTCGCCCACGATATCATCCTCCACATCATTCGCACCAACACTACACCAAACCGCGCTGCTGCCCACTCAGCACATCTGGCAATATTCCCATGGGACAAACACAGTCGCGCCTAGCTTCACCACCCAACCAATCACTCGTCAACAGCCTCGTATACTCATGGGACTCCCATCGGGCAAACTCCCGTCGGCACCAAGAAATGTCGGCCCAAACCCGCCGGTACGCCGCCGACGCAAACATTACTGTTCACCTTTCTCATTTGTTCAATAAGCACACCCAACCACGCCGCCCCACCACACGTCACGCATAAAAGCGGCAGTGGGCCTCCCCTCTTTACACATGAACCGCACGCAATACTCCATGCAGATGGCAACTTCGACTTACATTTCATGATCAAAATACCCCCCCTAAGAGAAATGGCACAAGAGATTTACAGTGACGAAAACATCGCCATAGAATGCAATTTGAACGGCACAGGCCAAAATCTGTGCCTCTATATTAAAAATATCACCAGAATAGAATTGAAGCAACTAAAGCACCTAAAACAGCAAACTGAACGCCATATGAAAATTCATGACGACTTAATGCAACAGTTTACGCTCGTAGAAGGCCCACAAAAACGATCATGGCTGCCTCTAGGCGGCATTTTTTCTACTGTCTTTGGCACAGCCAAGCATTCAGATGTAAAAAAGCTTAAAGCCAAAATCAAATCAATGTCTACGAACGCACAAGCCCTTGATGCTAACTACGACAACTTATACACAGCATTTCGAGACACATTTAACGCCACAACACATCACGTGGATGCCTTGGTCACACTAGTGCGTCACCAAGACGAAACTCTCTTATCCACAATTCAAAATATGGACAAGTTAAACAATCAGATCAATGACTTCGTGTCATTTGCCTCCCCCAGCGAACTAAATTACCTACTAGAGCTATTAGCGGTACTGAACAGACTCCAACAAAGGACAGAACATATCCTACAATTCCATGATGTCATCACAGAATTTACCGCCGGCCTCAAAGTACTTGCCAAAAACAATTTGCCACCAAGCCTACTCTCACAAAAAACACTCAGCAAAGGACTACGCACATTGTCATTCAAAATTCGCCGATATAACTATCAACCACTACCCTATAACCATCTAAAGCAGTTTTATTACCGCACTTCGACAATCGTTGGACATATCCTAGACCAAACCTTAGTCATCACGGTACCAGTACCCATCATCTCATCAACCCCACATATTTTCAACCTATATCACATGACAACCCAGCCGATCCCGATACATGGACCCACGACGAATCAAGCGCCATTTACCAGGCTCCAGTTAGAACACGAATATTTTTTTATTTCAACTAACAATGATTACTATGGTTTTGCAACATCAGCAGAGGTCCTGGCATGCCGACAAAATGCACACGTATGTCATCTACCAGAAGCGCTTCACCATCGCAGCAGGGGTGGGTGCGAATATAACATCTTTGCCAACATTGACAATATTGACAAATGCAACTTCCGGTGTATACGTCCAGGACTCCCTGCAGACGGCGGCAACACGCGTTGGCAAGCACGAGTACCTTCTACACGGCTTCAACCAATCAATAACCATCAAATGCGCGGAAAAAGACCAAACTCAAATGCAAATAACCACACACACCATCGTAACTCTCGGATGCTATTGTCATATCGTCGTGGATAATGTCATTATTGGGCCACGCATTCAGGACTGTGAATCACCACAAACTAGCGAAATAGTAGCCGAATACCCGGTCAATCTTCAATTAGCAAGGGAAATGAACGTCCTTAGTACATTACAATTTCCCCAAGTCGACTTCACCAGCAAATCCAAGCCCACAGCCAACTACGTCGACATGACAAAATACACGGAACAACTACAGCGCGACCTTCACGCCAGCTTGGACCTCGGCATAAATGCCCAACAAGTATTCAACAAACTTGACCAATACAAAAAGCAAGAACTCGACAATACCATCTACGTTCCGGAGGAAAACTCGATGTCCTTCATCGAAATAATAATACTTGCGTTATTAACTTTATGGAACATACTTCTAACTTTAGCACTCGTGGCATTTTGGTATATAAGCCGAACAAGCAACAACCCTGATGTGCCGAACGTGTCAGCCTTAGCGTCTGCCTTGCCTCTAGTACTGGCCTTTGACATGGGCGCGACGCCACCGACCACCCCAGCCCCCCTGTGACGTAGACGTAATTGAAGATGAATTAACGATAATTGCATACGCCATTTTAGGAGCAACAGCCTGTTTCATCTTATACGCAGCTTATAAAATATTGTCAAAATACAGGACTTACAAACAGCTACAAGACCACAGTCTGTTAAATCAATCAGCGGGACTGTACTACAAAAAAATATTCTCGGCAGACCACCAGTCCATATTGTTTCTCCGCGACATCCCAGTGGATTCACGTATGAAGATTGCAGAATTGCCACGATTCAAAGGTTATACACTCGTCACGCGCACCTGCTGGCCAAAAAATCAACCTCGATTGGCAGAATGATTTGACCTTACAATTAGGCGAGGACACAGTTACGATTTCGATGCCAACTACGTTTCATATATCAATTAGAAATGCGGCTATTCTCAAGACCATAAATGAC